>PISX010005511.1:0-106973 GCA_004024625.1 Mellivora capensis | reverse complement strand
TTGTTAAAATGTCTATACTACCTAGAGCAATCTATACTTTTAATGCCATTCCCATCAAAATTCCACTGGTACTTTTCAAAGAGCTGGAGCAAATAATCCTAAAATTTGTATGGAATCAGAAGAGACCCCGAATCGCTAAGGAAATGTTGAAAAACAAAAATAAAACTGGTGGCATCTCATTACCTGATTTCAAGCTTTATTACAAAGCTGTGATCACCAAGACAGCATGGTACTGGCATCAAAACAGACACATAGACCAATGGAACAGAATAGAGAGCCCAGATATGGACCCTCAACTCTATGGTCAAATAATCTCTGACAAAGCAGGGAAAAAATATACAGTGGAAAAAAGACAGTCTCTTCAATAAATGGTGCTGGGAAAATTGGACAGCTACATGTAGAAGAATGAAACTCGACCATTCTCTTACACCGTACACAAAGATAAACTCGAAATGGATAAAGGACCTCAATGTGAGACAGAAATCCATCAGAATCCTAGAGGAGAACATAGACAGTAACCTCTTTGATATCAGCCACAGCAATTTCTTTCAAGATATGTCACCAAAGGCAAAGGAAACAAAAGCAAAAATGAACTTTTGGGACTTCATCAAGATCAAAAGCTTCTGCACAGCAAAGGAGACAGTCAACAAAACCAAGAGGCAACCCACGGAATGGGAGAAGAAATTTGCAAATGACAGTACAGACAAAAGGTTGATATCCAGGATCTATAAAGAACTTCTCAAACTCAACACATGCAAAACAGATAATCACATCAAAAAATGGGCAGAAGATATGAACAGACACTTCTCCAATGAAGACATACAAATGGCTATCAGACACATGAAAATGTATTTCTTTAATTGTGCTTTTCCATTGGGGCTAACATCCTTTTTCTATCCACTGCAAAATGATTTTTGGGATCCATGCTTATCTTTTAAATTTTTGTTCCTTTGACCAAGGATAATCCACTCCCTTTATTTACTGTTTTATCCAGTGTTGCAGAGTGCCTTAATCTCTTCTCTGGCCTCCCATTCTTTTCTGTCTAGTTATGTCTGAAATCATGTTCTTTATATTCATATCTTAAAGTGTTAAAAATGTTAGAGACCTCCACCAACGAAATCTCTGTGTCTGAAAGCCATTCAGCACGTTAGTGTGGGAAAAACAAGAGCAGACTCTTCTCCTATGGTGGTTGTTCTAGAATCAAGTGCTGTTGACATGTTTTTGTTCACATCGTTAACATATAACACATCCAAATACGCAGAAGTCTTTGTTCCTCCAAATTTCAACTTATAAAATTCCTTTTATGATACGAACTAAAGATTTTTTTATTAAATACACTAAGACCTATTCTCCTCTGGTCCAAACATATTATCGTCTCAATAGCATGTAGAGAGGTATAAAAAAGAGACCTCTTGGTAGGTTCTATTCATGCTGGCTTTTGTGTTACACACTTGACATCTGATTTTTTGATCAGTGCTTTGCCAGCCTTCCCCACTTAGGGGAGCTAGTGGCAAGAATTGAAGCATTTGTGAATAAGGCTGAACTTTCTTGGTTTAGTGGACAGAGTGCACATAAATTAGCTATATAGAAACACTGATGATGTCATTATTTTGGATACTTCCCTGAGAAGAAATTTAAAAGAACAATAATTATCAACAATTGTCTGCAGAATGATAATAGTGAAAGGTGTGTTGAGATTCTACTGTATTGCTACAACTTAGAGATACCTATCATATTTAAGCTCATTTCTTGAAGACATAAAGAAAGCTATGTGCAATAAATAAATAAAACTGAATAAAATTAAAATAAAAAATAAAAAGTACTTTAATATTTTAAAACTATTCACATGAAATAGCAGACCTCGACACAAAGAAAATCCAGACAAGAAGAAATGTAAATCTTCACAAGAGGAAGTGAAGACCAAGTACATGAGAATAAAACTATGCAGGTTAGAATAGCCTGTATATTTCACAGGCCAAATTAAAACAATTAACTAAATAATAGTCATAATCATAAAAAAGCAAACCTGTCTAGTTTTAAAGGAAATCATGTTTTCTAATATTGTTTTCTAAATAAACTATTTCATATGTGACATTTTTAGAAAGGATACTGGGTGATACAATGCCCGCTTGCCACAAAACCATCTTTAAACAGGTCCACTAAGAGATCTAATGTGGTTGCTCCCTATATCTTGAAATAGAAATCAGAGAAAGCAGCATTAACATGAAACTCTGTAAAAGATATTCTGGAAAGCATATAATAATACTGCCCAAAAACCTATGACAGATGTAGGAGGTAACTCATCTATGGCTCCAAATGTTTACATAAAAATTGGTAGAAAACCGTTATTTCCTGACTCACTCCTACTTGCTAGACCCACGTAGAAATCTTCTATACTGACCTCGTTTTCAGCACCTGAGACATGGAGGAAGATATGTTTACATTCATGCATTCAGTGATCATATGTCCAGAGTGCCTGGGATGGTCCTAAATTAAGCCTGCAAGTTTGGGATAATTATTAATATCCCCCCTTTTTTATCCTCAATAGTGCCCAAGTTTAGATGATAAATTGTATTTTCATCCTCTTTACTCATAGGTTTGTGTTGCAGCAAAAAAACAAAAAGCAAGTTGAGGGCAAAGCCCAAGCTGACACCCTGCACTTTTCTTCCCTCTAGTACTGAAGTTTATGGGAAAGTTATAGTTTTAGAGAGGAATTATCTTGATAAGGAACAGAAAAACGAAGCAGAAATATAAGGTGACAACCCGAGTCAGTATAACGAAAAGGGTAAACAGGGAGGGGTATCAGAGGCTAAGAATTTGCAATATGGTTTAAACTTGACCCACAAAATAAGGACTCTTCAGCCTGCAAAATGTATCCTGATCTTCATAAACAGGTGAGACTAAAGCTGTCCTGAAACTTGGCGCCTCCTGACACCTGAGTTGTACATCAGACGGTGGAAGCCTGCCTGTGTCAAAACAGGAGACAGTGGCGGCCGAAGTCATACTTCTTGGATTTCTAGCAAATTTACTTACTGCTTATTTTTTATTAATGATAATGTCATTATTTGTTAAGACATATTCAAAAATAAAATGAAAATCACACGTGGGAATTATTTATAACCAAAATAGACAAGGGGGTAAGAATTTGGCAAGTGGGTTAATTTAACATGGATTTTGCAGATAGATTACGTATCTATTTGGCTGGAAGAAAATTGTACTAATAGCTAAAAGGTAAACAAACAAAAGATGACAAGTATGGATGAGTAAGAATAAAATCTTGTGAGCCGGTATAAAGAGGATGAGTGTTATGTAAATTATGTACCGGTACATCTCTGAAATCATACTCTGGATATATCCTGCGGAGACTGGCTGAAACCCAGACATGGGTCTTTTGTGTCAATCAGCCAAGGGACAAATATTGGCAGAGGCAGATGTAACAAGATGAGTTAAGATGGAGACATAATTCAGCTGTATAAAAACAAAACAGAACTTTTGTGTGTGAGTATCAAGATACTTTGTCCCTCCTGACCAGCTGTGAGAATTCTAAACCCTTTGCTGCCATGAAGTTAACACATTCAAGAGGGCAGGTGACTGTTGGGGTGACATTGCTATTGGGCAGAGGTGACAAGCCGACAGCAGCCACAGGATCTTGACCCTGAAGTTGAAAACCTTTCATTGCAAGTCTCTAAGTACTTAGCCCAATAAACTGTTACATTTATCAATTAGACAGAAATAGCTCATTCGATCCGGCATTGTATGAAGAATTAAAGAAAAAGAAAACAATAAGCATACAATATAATGATTCACATACTTGTCACTGCTTAGTGATGGTGGCTCAAGCCGGCATGTAAAACACAAGTTATGATGTTAAGGTGTCTGATGTTCTCAGATGCAGACTATTCGAGAGTAATTTCAGCAATAATTTTAAATCTAAGAAATAAGTGATAAACTTTATTTTAAGTTAGTAAAATCGACTGATCATTCCTATATAACTGTCATGTTTAAATTTTTCTCTAAGGTACGATATTAAAGTGATCCTAAAACTTGTCTACTATTAACAATGAATATCGTTTTAGTGCTGTCCGTAAATGGGTCATGTGCTGAGTGTTTATTACTTGGCACGCAGTATACTAAGCACATTCAAGCAGTAGACTAAATACAGCACGTGGCACATCTAATTACATACTAGCAAAACCCAGTGAGATAGGTAATACTATCCCTCTTTTTTAGAGTAGAAAAAAAGCTTAAAGAGTTATTGAAACTATTTAAAGGTCCAGAGATTGTTAATAACTGGCAGAGACTCTCTTTGAACCTAACTACAAGGTAAAAAAAAAATAAAATAAAATCCATCATACCAATATCACAGACACTGGAAGTAACCCAACCAGCCTGCCTTAAGCCTTTCCTCACACAGTTGGGAATATTCTGTACGAGAAAACAAATACATTAAATAATTATGCTTACTCCCTCATCTCTAACTGAGTGGTAAGAGAAGTGAATCAGTCCCGATATTTTGAAGACTAAATTATGAAAAAATAATGCGTGTCCACAGTGGGGCCACACATCAGTTCACGTTTTACCTTATGTCAGTTTATTGGCAGGATCACTGCTGAGATATGGCGGGAGGGAGAGAGAGATTTATGAGAGGATCTATACAGAAAGGAAGGGCATGAGAAACGTGAGTGAGTCCACAGTCTCTCATGGTTCATCTCCCCTTCCGAATTCTCCCCCTTCATTTTTCCCCCGGTGATGGGTATTAAGGAGCGCATCTATTGCACGGAGCACGTAAATGATGAATCATGGAATGCTACATCGAAAACTAACAACATACTGTATGGTGACTAACATAACATAATTAAAAAAACAAGAAATATAGGTGAGGTAACGTAAAAAATTTTTTAGCATTCTTATGTTCTTATTTTTAATTGTTGTAATAGATAACTGTTCAAAATAATAATAGCGGTGATGTATTTGGTGATTATGACTTTATAGCCTATGAATAAGAGAAATGAATGACAGCAATGTTGCATGGAATGAGCGGGAGGAATAGGGATAATTTGCTATTCCGTGGTACTTGGACTAGCTGTGAAGTGGCATAGTATTACTTGAAAGTTGACTTGAATTAGTTGTAAATGTAGATCGCAAACTCTAGGGCAACCACCAAATAAAGTGGAAAAGTAAGGATAGTTCATATGCTAAGAAAAGAGAGAAAATGGAATCGTACAAAATGCTCAGTGGGAAAGATTGCAAATTACATTAAAAAAATGGAAAAAGAAATGTGAAAATGCTAGAAATAAAAAGTATCCTTACTGAAGTTAAGTATTGCATTTAAACAGTACATTAGCAGGAAAAGAAAAGACGTTTGAGTCTGGAAACAAGTCAATAGGAAATATTTATTTTAAATCACAGTGGAAAAATGATAGTATATAGAAAATACTCTGAGATATATGGGAACCAGTAAAAAGACCAAGCAGATGGATTACTAGAGGACCAAAAGCTGAGGAGACGGTCTATGTGGCAGCAGAACACTTGAGGTTATACTGGCCAAGATTTTCTAAAGATGAAAAAGGACATAAAGCCAGAGATACAACAGGTTCTGTGAACCCAAGCAAGATAAATACAGAAAGAAAGAAATTGTCCCTCTCCATGTGCATCGCAAAATTTCCAAGAGCCAAAGAAAAAAAAGCTATATTTAAAAAACTCAATTTTTTAATCTGCCCCCTCTTCCCATGCTCAGATATTACAAAAAATAATATTGGACATACAAATCAATTTGGAAGTAGATAATAACTTCACAGTGTTGGATCTCCTGATCCAGCAATAGAGCAGACATTACTATGTATGCAGGTCTCCTTTATTTTCAGTACAAAATTCTTTAGACTGAATATGGTACACTACGCACAATATGATACATATAAAAGACATTCCTTGCCTATTAGAACACAGATACTTTGAACGTAAAAGGATGAGAAAAGCTATACAATACAAACTTGAACCTAAGGAAATCTGGTGTATAGATCATAGCCTAATTAGACTTTCAGTTATATAGTCCAGGTAGATATGAGGGAATATACTCTGAAATTATAGAAGGATAAATGAGGCAGGAATATACTTTGATTCTCAGTGCATATGCAACTAGTGATAAAGTTTTAAAGTACAAATGCAGACAACATGGCCTTAGTGGAAATGCAGAGTGGATAGTTTCAGGGACCTGCTCCTCCATAGAACCATCTAAATATTGAGCAATATCTGTCAGAATCAATTTTGTAATAACTCAAGAAGATAGTCAAAGGTTTATAGCAATCCTGCAACTGCTGAACCAAGAAAAAATACAACTTAGAAATAGTCGGCTTGCTTCTAATCCCATTAATGTTAGAATAAGTCACTTCTTTTTCCCCAAGTTTGCAGTATCCCTAGCATCAAGGTAACCAGCACTAGACTCATCACAGAGAGAGAAATCTCCAATTTCTGAGCCTCCATTGTGTTCCTGAGAGCCTGACTGGCTCAGCACAAGGTGGACAGGGAGGGAGGGCTCCAACGCTGGCCTAATTGAGTACTTTGGAAGTGAACCTCTTCATAGAAATAAGCCTATTACGGGAAGGAGATATTCGTGTGGTGGATGTCTCTGTGGACATTTCAGAGAAATCTAGCTGGGTAGATTTCCCACTGAGTATCCAACTTCACAAGGAAAATGAATTCAAGCTTTATTCCTTTTATTTCAATAGAACAAATTGATAGAAAATGTGAAAAAATGAATATATTTCAGTTACAAGACATTATTTCATGCTAGTCTTTTTCAAAGTTGGTTTTAATAGGAACAATTAATATGAACTATAGTGGAGAGAAAATTTTTGTTAGAGAAACTCGAGTTTTATTAAAATGATATTCAATCCCACCTTCATATATTAGAAAAGGTGTGCTAGTACGAAGTCTAATACTATTTTGTCCTTATTAGAAAGCCAAGCTAAATTGTTTCTAAGACATTCTATTGATTTAGGTTTCGGATTCCCTTTGTTAGAAAAAAAGAACAAACCCAATAAGGTATACAATGTTTCATTAGAAAACACTTGCTTAAGCCTTCTAACTATAGCACAATGAATAAGGTTCTAACTGGAAACTCTGACAGCCCCGTGTGAAAAAATACAAAGGTCTGGAAATTAATATTTACTTTGGATCCAAGAAAACCATGTAGAATAACATTATTTCAGCAAGACTATCTCCATTTGACAATATCAAATGTCAAAGGAAAAAGAAAGTGTACTTTCAATATTTTCTGAAGGAAAAAGAAAATACCTCATTGAAAGAAGAAAAAAGATAGGCATACATTGTTATCGTTTCCATGTATGTTTCTTTCCCTCAAATAATGTAATGTTACTGTTTACACTTAAACTGGAAGGCCCATCCCTTCTACCCAACTCTAAAACTTAGCCTCCTGTATATTTCATGCAGACAATAAGGCTGATTTCATTCAGCTCCCATAGACCATATGCAACCATCCAGAAGCCCTCAACAATTCCAGCAGTTCACAAACATTTTTTTTTGTAAATTTATACAGCAAAAAAAAAAAAGTCTGAAAAGAATACCTCCTGTAGTGCTTTGTTATAAGATCTAATCTAATAGTTAACATAAATATGTCTAAATAAAACCTCCCTCTATTTTAAATGTCCACCAAAACCTATCTTTACAGGTTAGAAAGTTAAAACATTCACACAGAAACTTATAAATGGCAATTGAAGTTCGGGATTTTTTAAAATAAATACAACTCATATATTTCATCACATTAGTAATATTTCCCAAGTCAAAGAAAGCAACTCTAAATCAGTCATCACCATTATTAACACTGGGTCAACACCAGCATAAAATTGAACCATTGCTTAAATATGTGATTGCTTGTTGTTCTATTTGAATGTTGGCTTTTCAATTAAATTTAAAGAATAGCCTTCATGATGACCGAAGACAATTCATGCAATGTGAATTAAGACCCTATTAGCAGTATTTGAAATAGAAAGCCACAAAAATTAAACTGAATATTTTTGAAATACATCCTACTTCCATGGCTATAAAAGATGTTGATGAGATTTTGAACAATTGTAACCATCTCAAAATGTATAAATAGTATGTTTTTCAACAAGTAACATATTTTAAATGATTCAAAAGGCCAATATGCAGTACTCCAAAATACACTTCTAGGTTTGTTAACATTTGAACCAATTACTCGCATTTTTAGTCCATTAGCTTTTGAGTCCCATCCCAAGGCCTGCAGGTGATGATATTCATTAATCTAACAGTGTAACAGAAATCCTTCTGAAGCTCTCCCACTGCCTCCCACACCTCTCCCCGTCTTTCCCCAAAGGGAGTATCCTTTCCATTAAAGCTAAGTGGTTCCTAACTTCCTCTGACTGTGGCTGTATTTCCCTAAATGACTGAAATGATAATCAAAGTGATGTGAAGGAAGTAAGATATCACAGTAACCTTCTAGTTATCTCATTTGTAATATCTAGTTTCTACCATTTATCTATTCAAAATGAAATAAACAAATCAATCCACAACAATACACATGCCTTTGTCCTGCTATGTTCTATTTTGTCAGCCTTTACGGAATGGAATCCACTGACCCAAAGAAATAGAGTGCAGGGAAGTTTTGTTATTTATGGTATTCCACAGGATAATCAGTGTTCTTCCCTAAATTTATCTCTTGATAGCTTTAGTTTCATCTATTAATTATTTTTAATAATCATTTTTCATATAATGCTGACCAAATGAAGCCATTTAAGTGCTATTGTTATACAAAGTCAATTGAGTAAATGGTTTCATTACTTACTCTCTGCTAATTACTGTGCTTGTTACTGGAGATACAAAGATAAATAAAACGTAACTGGTATATGAGGAACTTTGTACTCAGCATCACCTAGGTTCCATGAAAAGCTATTCCACAGTCTAGGTAATGCTTTGTTATGTGCTCACATAAATCCTCTTTTCTTCAGAGGAGTTCTATCAGCTGACAACTAAAAATGTGTCAATATGATGTTACTTATTAGTAGCAATTAGATTATTAAGAGTAATGATAATTACTATCAGTTTTGATCCATACATTCCATTAGCACAAGACCTCACCCTTGTTCTCCACTTTTCTCAGAAGTACACAAAATAAACAATACTTGAAAATACAGATTAAATATTCATTGAATTAATTAATTAATATAGATACATGTAGAAACCCTAAGAATACATATGAGGGCACAAATGTCTGATCAAATCTACTCTAGTTAGTAGGTGACATAGTGTTATAAGCAGCAAAGATGCTATAAAAGTTCAATGTAGATCTATTTCATTATAGTTATTATTATTATATAAGTATAAAAAGTAAAAATAAAATGTAGTTAGCAATGGACTTCGAAATTCAATATACAGCATTATTATCATTAAAAACATTAGAAACTATATTTCAAGCCCATTTTTTTCAATAAGGATTTTATTCCACTTTTTTAAGATCAGATAAAAGAAAATCATTTTCCTCATTTTATTTGTAGCTGGTTATTCCACTTAAGGTAAATATGCAATGAAATATGTCATATGAATTTATTTTCCTGATAACTGAAATCACCTCATTAAAACAAACATTAAAATTAACTAAATATATTTATAAATATATATTAATTCTAAATAACTCAATAGTTTTTATAAATGTTCTGGGTAGGTATTGTGGATAATTATTGTTATATCATGAACACTAACAGAGCTTTTTGTCTTCCAACGTATATGTTTTTTTAAAAAGATTTTATTTATTTATTAGACAGAGACAGAGAGATCACAAGTAGGTAGACAGAGAAAGAGGGAAACAGGCTCCCTGCTGAGCAGAGAGCTGATGTGGGGCTGGATCCTAAGATCCTGAGATCATGACCTGAACCAAAGGCAGAGGCTTAACTCACTGAGCCACCCAGGTGCCCCAAACTTTATGGTTTTAACTGCTCATGTTTTCCAAGTATCACTTTCAAGATAGATATTTTAAATAATTTAAAGATAGGAAAAAATAAAGATAGGTAGAGATAAGCATATTTAGGTGTAATTTTAGCTATAAATATGAGATTAAATAAGAGATTCTAATATGTATTATATATTATATATATTTTTTAGTCTAGTACTATTTGTTTTATCATCTGCACGTGACTTTTTTTGATACATAATTTTTAAAAGCAATTATGCTATAATTGATACATATATAAGATTGAGACATTAAATTGGGAACAAGTATGAGATATGTCTGATCATAATATATGAAATAAAAGACTTCTCAAGATCAATAAATAACAGACACCTAAATGAAATATGGGCAAAGTAGTTGCACAAGCGATTCACAAAGAAAATAACCAATAAAAGTCAAGCAATAAAAATGATTGATTTTAATATTAGGAAAGCAAGAAATGTGTTTTTTCTCCATGTTGGCAAAGATATGTTTAGTGTATTATTTAGTGTTGTTTATAGTGTATTCTCGTGCATAAGTATGTTAATATACTTTATATCAAAAATAAAAATACATAGATTATTCAGTTTTACTGTTCTATTCCTTATATAAAAACATATACATATACAGTCAATATATAATGTACTTATCCCTGAGCAATTTATAAGGGTAAATAAACAAAAAAACATCAATTTATTAGTAAGATGAAATGCTTTAGAGCCACATTGAATGAAATAATGTAATGAATCATATAAAGTTTTTAAGAGCCATGTGATAGTAAGGAATAGAAATCATGACACTGGATGATATTAAACGGACATATGCCCACACGGGTACTGCCATCTAGGGGCTTATACAGGGGTATACAGATGTTTTAACTAAGAAGTTCCTATATAGGCTTATAAAAATTACTCCGTTGGTAACTCCAGCTGAGGTTATCACAACTAGTTGAATTATGAATCAGTTATATTTTTCTTATAGTATCTTTTTGATTTCTAAATATTTTATAATAAGCAGATATCGCTTTCATAATAAGAAAAATATGGTATTTTAAAATAAAGGATGTGGGGCCTGGGAAGCAGATCTCTAGCTTCATTTATTTAATACATCATCCTGGGGCTATGTATAACTTAGGTATTTGATGTCTTACGGAGTTAAGTGATACAGAACAAATTTAGTAAGTTTTAATGGGGGGAAATAGCTGGTGGAGAAGTAAAGTACCAAAAGGGGAATAAATGTCATCTACTTTCTATTTTGATCATTTTCTATTCTGATCATTCTTAAGTATTTGTTTTTTTACTAATGAGTTGCAAGAGTGCTTTACCTATTCATGATATAAATCTTTTATCAGATATGTAATTTACAAATATTTTCTCCAATTATGTGAGTTATCATTTCAATTTATTGATATTTATCCTTTGAAGCACAACAATTTTTCATTTTGATGAAATATAATTTGGCATTATTTTTCTTTTATTGATTGGGGTTTGGTTTCAGGTCTAAGAAAATATTAGCTGACCCAAGATTATGAGATTTATTCCAAGGTTTTCTTTTGATTTAAGTCAGTGATCAATTTTGAGTTAAGTTTTTTAAAGATTTCTTAAAATGTATTTATTTCTCAGAGAGAGAGAGAGGGAGAAAGAAAAGGCGCACAAACAGAGGGAATGGCAGCAGAGGGAGAAGCAGAGGCCTCCCACTGAGCAAGGAGCCTGGTATGGGACTGGATCCCAGATGCTTAACTGACTGAGCCACCCAGGCATCCCTTGAGTTAATTTTTTATGAGTGATAAAAAAAAAAAATGGACCCAATAGCGTTATTTTGCATGTGGATATCCACTCATCCAGGTACCATTTATTGAAAAGATTATTCTCTCTCCCCTGAACTGTCTCAGCATCCTTGTTGAATATCAAATGACAATAAGTGTAAGGATTAGAATAGAATGGAAGAGATCAATGGAATTATCTGCAAAGAGTTTTGAAACATTCGTTTTCTGGCCTTTGGCATACAGAATATCAGTATCCTTAAAAATTAGTGAAACCCGGTAAAGTATATTCCCACCAAGATATGAACTTCAAGATTTGATATTTATGTATTTTAGAATCTTTTAATCAAGTCAAGCTGGAGATTAACCAATCTATTGGCATACAATACTTGACCTTTCTGAAAAGCATTGAAAACACTAATTTATTGCACATCTCTAGTCAGAAATGTATTTCTTGGAATTCCCAGACTGGATATTCATATCCATAGAGAAAATAACACTACATCAAAAACTAATGATGTACTGTATGGTGACTAAATTAACAAAATTTTAAAATAACAATAATAAAAATATATATCTCAAAAGCTATTTAAATCCATCGGTCCTATCAAATCTTTTCTCTGACAAACTGTCATACTGGGGAGAATTGCAAATGTTAACTTATCAATTAAGAGTTTAGATAAAGTGATGTGATACCATGCTATAAGTTATATACCTATCTCTGTCTTCCTTTTAATATATTTAATAGTTTTAATATGATTAGTAGTACAGGGCCTTGTTAGCAATGGCAAAATAAAATTTGTTAGGCAAAATGACTGTCATTCATGATGGCCATGGAGTAGAAAATTATTCTTATACTTAATTTTCATGGGAGGCAAAGTAACACAAAAAATGATCTAATTCTCTTAAAGATCTAGTTTTCCTATTGGTGAGTTGCTGTTGTCATTTCACAATTAATGGCGACCTTCCTGGAATAGAAGATAGCATCAAAAGCCAAAATATAGGAAATGAGCATCTTTGAATAGATGAACAATTCCAACTTTTAGGTAGGTGAAATTTATATTTCATCCTGCTTTTCTCTTTCACATACATTTTATATTAATTTCTTTTCATTTACATTAATTTCTTTTCACTTACATGACTCAGATATCTGTAAGCAAGTTTCCCTTACAATATAAAAATGAAGTAACATCATATGATTCATGACTGAATAAACCCAACTAACCCACTTAGGGATGATTAAAGCAAGCGAACAGCAGTGTTCTGCATCAGAACACTTGTATAACCAATTTCATCTGGGCAGCACTATCCAATTCTTTCAAATATATATTAGTGAAGCATTATAAACATTACAGTGTGCTGGTTTAAACAGAACAATAAAATATGTGCCCATTTATGTAAATCACCAAGCAATTTTTTCTTATTGTTTTCTATGTGGCATTTTTAGTAGCAAAGTCAGCTAAAGGTCAAATTAAAAACCATATAATTTATAGAACAGAGAAAAAAAAACTGGATCTAATTATCCTAGATCAACCCTTAAGATAAAATTTTACTTTGGAGAAGTTTATTTCGTTCCTGAAAGCTGGGGATTTGCAAATTAAGGCAGAATCTATTTTCTAAAGGCTGTTTTCTTTTCTTAATTATAATTTGGTATAAATAATTATACTTCATTTTCCTTTTCCGCAAATGCATCACTTTGCCTACCATTTCAGCAGCCAGCCTTTCAAGGAGCTGGTTAAGGACTGCCCACAGGGGTCAGCCCGCCAGCCTCACTCTCATTAGCCCTGTCTGGTTTCGTGCCAAGCTGGCACTTTCCTTCAGCCTGCAGAAGTGCGCTTTGAGCGAGCGGCCTCGGGTCTCCTGTTGAAGACGCGTGTACAGCAAGTGGGAGGATCAACGTGTCAAGTCTTGTCAAGTTGTTTAAGGGCATATTTAGGAGGAGACTTATGAGAGTCTACCCAGATCAGCAGTGAAAAGGTTCAGCTTCAGATGAAGGCAACTTATTACTCCCAAAGCTCTTGTTCATTTCTCTGTCCCGCCCTCTGCTCCGCTTCTTTCCTTCCTTCCGTCCTTTCTCCTCCTCCCTTCCCTCCATTGTTCATTCTCTTTCTTCCATTTTACCTCTCCTCCAGCCGTGACGTAATGATAGGATAGGCTACAGGAGAATGCGTCCCGATGCTGTATTCTCAGTGTCGCGCTGATCCTGTCAGGATGGAGTTTTTACTACCCAAGTACAAAGTGGGTGAGGATTTCTTATCAGCACCACCTTCTGTCTACTATCATAAGTCGGACAAACTTAAGCTTTGAAAAATCCTTAGCACCAAGATGACTTTTTTTTTTCCCAGAACTTTTTGCAGTATAGGTTTTTCATGAAGAAAAAGGAGAACAAAGGGAGAAGAGGAGGATGAGAAGGAGACCATGACGGCCTCCCGCAGGCTGTGCCCATCGGGTCATGGTGACGTGTGTGCTGGTGGCCCTGTCGTATTTCTCGTGTGCAAACACAGAAGTGTTGGTTACAAGAAATAACTTTATTTATCCACTCAATAAGGTGATCCTCTCCCCTGGTTGTTATTTAGGTTTCAGATAATAATGTTTTTCACATGATATATTGACTCAGTTTTATTGGTGCCAAGAGCTTAAGTTAAGTCTCTTTGGAATTATTCACAAAAAAATATGAATTGATGCTTAACGTCACACAACGCTAAGAACTTTTGCAGATCAAGAAGTTTTTTTTTTTTAAGATTTTATTTGTTTATTTGACAGAGAGAGAGAGACAGCGAGAGAGAGAACACAAGCAGGGGGAGTGGGAGAGGGAGCAGGGAGCCCTACACGGGGCTCCATCCCACGACCCTGGGATCATGACCTGAGCGGAAGGGAGACACTTAACAACTGAGTCACCCAGGCATCCCAAGAAATCTTAATTAGGCAGAGGTGTAGCACCCTTGATGAAAGATTCCTCCAGTTTTTCTAATAAGATTCCTCCAATTGTCAAAAGATAGATATTCTTGAACAGATATATTTTTCTTTCCTGTCTTTTTATTTTTGTTTAAAGGATCAAGAAAAGTAGATTGTATCTCGGAGATGATTAAAATGTTACTAGAAGAGAATGTCAATTATTTCCTTACTGATCCCCAAAACAAACAAATAAGCAAAAAAGCATATCACATCAATATTTCTTAAATGAAATGAATGAATAAAAAACCACTAAACAGCTTCTCAAATATATTAATCTCTTAATACTCTGAAAACTACTTTACTTCTATTTTACTACTTTACTTCCTAGCTAGCAACTCTAAGGAACTTAAGTTATATACATAATATAATATTTTAATATGTATTGAAATAATACATATTGTTATTGAAATAATAAAAATGTATTTTAGAAGGCTGAAGACCCAATTTTAAAATAGTTATTGGAAAATTTTAGAAAATAAACCAAAAATTAAATAACCAATATGGATACATTTTTAAATAGCTTGTATATAAGCATGATTCATGTTTTCAAAACATAAAATAAATTACACACCTTAGAGAAAGGACAATTGAAACACAACTTATTTTTGTTAATTGGAAATATGTTCATATTCTTTTTTTTATTGGATCTGATTTACTTTTACTTTTAAACCATTTAAATTTGGTAAGCGCTTCACTTCTAACAGTGCATATGGTTATTACACATTATACATTATGGGATGAGTTATTGAATGGAAGGTTTCAAACAAAATGTTATTACTATATGAAGATAATGGGTGCACAATATGAAAAGTGCAACCTGTATAGATTATTAAAAAATTCAAAGTATAAACTACCTCTAGTTTGTGGTTTAGTGTTTTACTTACCATGTCACTTCTACCTTTAATAGAATGGAAATGTATGCTAAGATGAAAATACGATTTTTTTTTAAGATTTTATTTATCTATTTGAGAGAGAGAGAGGGAGAGAGAGAGAGCAAGTGAGCAGGAATGGGGGGAGGGGCAGAGGGAGAAGCAGGCTCTCTGCTGAGCAGGGAGCCTGATGTGGGGGCTCTACCCAAGCACCCTGAGATCATGAATTGAACTGAAATCAGACACTTAACCGACTGAGCCAACCAGGCACCCCTGAAAATATGATTATGTTTTATTTCTGCATTGTCCAGCAGACTAGCCAATAGCCACAGTTCGTTACTGAGCACTTCGAATATGACTTGTGTAATTGAAGCGCTCGTTTTTAATTTGATTTACTTTTAATCAGTTTCACTATAATAGCCGTGTGTGGCTAGCAAATCTTACTAAAACCGTAGGTCTAGAATGTCAGGTAGCAGGTAGCATGGGAGAATAAAAAACGCGAGAAAGCTCTTTCTACACATTAGAGCCGGTCCCAGTGTGTTAATGGGAGTTTCTTTTGGGACCTCACTGGATACTTCCCTTTGTGCTTTCCCAGCCAGCAAAAAAGTCAACCTTGAAAATACACACATTTGAGTGCATGGAAGATTGCGAGGTTATTTCTCAGCATGATAAGCAAGTGCCACATTCTTATCATGATTGTGGAAATAATAGAACATTTTACAAATAAAATCTCAAATCAGTGTCTCAAAACAAGTAAAGATAGTCTGGAAAACAAATGGAAATATAAATAGCCTACTAACCCCAGTGTCCTTAAGGACTTCACTGTTTGAGTACAGAAACAGTCATCACAAATGAAAATCAAAGGCACAAAAAATATGATTACAGTACTGTGGAGACACTGTGTTACACCGGTAGGAAATTATAAATATATGTTATTTATTTAAAAATACAAAATGCTTAAATGTAAAAATGCTTACGTGTAAATGAGGTAGTTTTTTTTAAAATAAAAGTTTATTTATATATATCTATCTCCTTTAGATGCTGGCTAAGTGTTACATTATAACACTCCGTTTATTCAATTTATACATTGTTCTTTTCGGTAACTATTTGGAGTTGGCCTGCTGCTTGCCGGTGACTGTCCTGGATGACTTTCGTCACTACAATGTATCTCAGAGTCTATGGAGATTCTTACAAGTACATGAATATTATAATTAAGGAATTCACTACTTCCATAGGAATATGCAAAGGTTATTCTGAGAAAACAAAAGAAGGGCATCTGGCATCTGTCACAGACTGAAGAGTAAAGAAAAAAAAAAGCTTTACCAATAGATGACCACTTGAGGACAGAAACTGTTTTTATTCACTGTCATATCCCTATGCTATGCAATTATTCATATGAAACTCCATTATTACTGTCTTATAATAATATACTCACTTTTGTGTGGACACTTGAAAGAACGGGAAAAATTATCCAAGTGAAATAAAAGTTGGAAGAAACACATCAGGCAGAGGGAAGGACTGTGCAAAGCACAGACACATGGATTTCCATGAATTTGGATATAACAGAGAATTTGATTTAAGCCTGGACAAAAGGGAAGGCAGGTGAAGGAGATGAAGTTGGAGAGATAAGGTTGAAATCATGAGGGGCCTTCTGTAAAGAGTTTGGATTTTATTATGAATGCTGTCTCTAACTATTGAAGGACTTGAAATTGCTGACTAATTTTCTTAAGACTCAGATTTATTTCCCTGCGGCCTTGAGTACATAATGATTTGCATGGCTGCTGTAATGATATTCTGGGGCACTGTATAAATTCAAGTTCATAGATGTCAATGAGTAATATCCCTATTAATGATGACACTATCAGAAGCATGTGTATCTGATTTACAGTGACATTCAAAAGACTTATTGTTGGATAATGAAACGTTATTTAATGTGGAATAGAAGTGGAGAGAAAAGTTAATATAAGTCAGCGCAGGATTTAGAGATCAAAGAGGAGGCCTATTGAAGTCTCTTCACACTAACTAGTGTCCAACTCTTTGATATTAGGTATTGAAAGACTTCATAATGTACGAACATGAGGTTGATTTTTCTTCTAGAAAGCATATATTATACTATACAATAAGAAAATCCTGATTTCTCAAGGAAAAAAAAAGAAAATTCTGATTTCGTAAGAGTAGTTCATTACACGCAAGAGCGTATCATTCTCACAATATCATCATACTGATGAAGAGACACAAATTTATACATCTGTATATTAAAGGATACACACACACACACACACATATATATATATATATATATATATATATATATATATATGTATGCATAGATAGATAAAGAGCGAAGGAGATTGAAGAGAGACAAAAACAGGTATTCCGTTGGAGAACTGAAGTTTCAGGGCAAACCACCATGGAATCTGGAGACAAGCTCATTCAGAGAGTGCACCTGAGATGTGCCGAGAGGGGGGAGACACTGCCAGAGCCATAAGCTGGTAAGAACACGTAAACGGTAACTGAAACAATTGTCAGTGTTGAGTTTCTTCTAGCATGAGAGGGAGACGCTTCTGAGGGGCCACAATCCGAAAATAACACAGTATGCTGTACTTTTCCCTGCAGGGGAAATATATATATATATATATGCTGATGTATTTCAGTACAGTAATGTCATAAGAAACTTTTTTGTCATGTCAGTCCAAGAAATTTTCTAGATGTGATATAATGTTCACTTACAGATGAGTGAACTGATAGCACAGAAAACTGATACTACAGTTTTCTCTCATTCCCCTCTAAGGCACTAGAATAAGGCTGGCTTTGGAATCGGTAAAGAATAAATAGTAGACTGCTAACTAGATAAAAATTGTTTTATGCATGAATGACAGTTTAAGCCACTTAAAAGTGGAAACATTTCATATGCTGGAGCATGCCTGATAATTGTCAAACATTTGCACAATACTCAGTGCTCTGGGCCACTGAATCTCCTTCTCAAAACATTCAAAATCAAGGGGGAAAATACATTAAAATAGATTATTTTTATTGCTCTTGAGCTTATTACATTGCCCTATAAATAACAATAGGTACGTAACAAGGACCACCCTTTTTTCTAAGTTTTGTTATTAACAAAGAGATTGTATACTACAAATGTTCTAAAAGAATCAATATGACCTAACTAAATTTAAGTTGGTGAGTTTATTCAAACACTTTTTAAATATTTATTTTTTATGTAATCTCTAACTCCCCAATGTGGCGCTCAAACTCACAACCCCAAGATCAAGAGTCCTATGCTCTTTTGACCAAGATAGCTAAGTACCCCATTCAAACATGTTTTAATGGAATATATTATAACTACTTAATATTTAAATTTAATATAATTGCATATCAGACTCATAAAAGAGGACATAAAATAGCATTCTATAGTTCCGAGGCAACACATACCACTGATGGCATTTTGACTCCAGGGCCTGTGGAGACCACGGCAATCTTCATTGCTCCGAAGACATGTACACAGTCACATGCAACCTTGGAAATTTCATGGTCTCTGTTATGCTGCACTTAATTTTTTTTACTTATATATGAATAATAAACAAGAAAAATTGGTTACTATAATAATAAACTAGCAAAATATTAATTAATGTTTATGATTTCGAGTTTAATGCTTTTGTGCTTGTAAGTGTGATGAATCACACTTTTACATTACAAAGTTTAGTAATGTTCCAGGGCTTCCAAGGCATCACTTTAAAAAGCAGAGTCATATAATTTATTTTATAAAAAACACAATTCCCAAAACCTGCAAATGATAATGAAGTAATTAAGGCCTCTGTCGACCCAATTTTCAGACTGAAATTAAAATTGAAATACATATACCCTATAGGGAAAACAGGGTTTTTTTTTTTAAACAAGGATTTTTGTTGGCATTTTAATAATTATTTTTCTAATTTTAAAATGTTAGCCTATGTATAAGTGGATCAATATTGTCCTCAATGCATTCACACTTTTGTGAACAGCTCATTGGACCATCAGCTTCTTCGTGAAAGAACAATTTGGTCACTGTAATGGCAGGTGTCTAGTAACATTATTTCCCCCCATTGCAATGGCAAGTAAGTCCGTTTCCTCACTGGAACATGCTATGCTTTATTGATTTGACATTACAATTATCACCTCTATTAAGACTTGTCAGATGTTTTCCTCAATATCAATGCTGTTTTGATAACATTTCATTGCCTCAAAATATTATCCTGGAGAAAATTTTAAAGATATAAAAATGTACTTTCATTTTTTTTCAGGGATTAAAAATATACCTAAAATAATTGTCTTTAGATTAAAGTTTTATATCTGTACTTTTTAGTAATTTAATCTGTAGTCAATATACTTTAAAAATGTTTACTTTATTAAAATACATATCTTGTGCCTCACCAAATACAGTAAAACTTAGGCTCTTATATCATACAATTTTGAAATATCCATATTTTTATTTCTGACCCAATTTATTGCCTGCTGATATGTATTTATTATAGAATATTTTAAAAACAGCTTTGTTGTATATGCCTTATTTCTTTTACTAAAATATTACTGAGAAATTTTCTTAAGATACTATTAAGACATAACATGTAGGGCATCTGGGTGGCTCAGTGGGTTAAGCCTCTGCCTTTGGCTAAGGTCAAGGTCCTCGGATCCAGTCCTGCATCAGGCTCTCTGTTCAGCAGGGAGCCTGCTTCCCCTTCTTTCTCTGCCTGCCTCTCTGCCTACTTGTGATCTCTGTCAAATAAATAAGTAAAATCTTTAAAAAAAAAAAAGACATAACATGTAATTGTTTACATCGTAATTGTTTAAGTGAGATTTTAAGCATTGTGGAAATATTAACCAGCCTGTATGTTACTTAAAGAACCATAAATCAATGATTGTTATATATGTGCTAAAATATTTTTCAAGGAAAACCTCATAAAATTCTCCAACAGTTTTTACAGGCATTGGGATGGGATGAAGAAACTACCACAGGGAGATAAATTCAGCGTAATTTTGGTCCTTCTCAACTATACTGTCATCAAGAGCAGCTCTTCTTGGGTATATTTAATACATTAATATTTGGGCATTTATTTTTAGAATAATATATAAAAATTAGGGGTTTAATACATTCTCCTCGTTTCAGAAAAGAAAATCAGCCAAAATACTTCCATTTTTTTCCCTCAGAAGATGATCTTAGTATGGAAACTGGGTACCCGGATAAATACACACACACACACACACACACACACACACATTTTTACAGTCATCCAAGTTGCTTCCTATCTACTAGCTACATTCTATCAAATTTTTCTCATGAAGTTTGAATAAAGGGAAAGAAGTCCATCTAGGAAGTAGAAATTTAGAAGGGAACCATTAACAAATTTAACCTATCATATTTGTTTTGGGGTATGGAAAGTTGAGAATACCTCAGTTTGCCTAAGAAATTGATAACAACTGTTCATACTTTCAACTTATCATGAAGAGTCAGTGATTTTGATTTATTTATAACACCGTAAAACTGTAATATTATTTTTACTTAAATAGTAGGTAAAAAAAATGAAGAAATTTCTTTTTGAAAAGTTTTTGGTTTTTTACCATCCCAAGGGCAGTCAAAATAGATATTTTAGGGAAAAATGCCTAATTTTATAAATGAAAAATCATAATCCATGGCATTGAGATTGTAATCAGTCAGATTCCATTTGTGCAGTGTGATTGGATTCTCAGAAATAGAGAAAATATTGAAGCAGTTGGTTAAGTGTCTGCCTTCTGCTCAAACCATGATCCCAGGGTTCTGGGATTGAGCCCTTCCTAAGGCTCCCTGCTCAGTGGGGAGCCTGCTTTTCTCTCTCCCTCTGCTACCCCTCCTGCTTGTGCTCTCGCTGATATATATATATATATATATATATATAATTTTTTTATTTATTTTTTTATTATATTTTATTTTATTTTATTTATTTATTTATTATATATATATAATTTTTTTTTACATTTTAATAAAAAGAATTAGAGCAAGTAGCGTCATCAGTTCCTTTATCAAAGGCAACCTCGGTGGGTTTGGATGAATGATGTTGATGTTATCAGTTTGTTACTTCTGTTAGCAAGGGCAATGAAAAGTGTCCGCAATAATTTATTCTAAGTCGTTATATTGTCACCTCCTCAAATTTCGGCACTGTTAAACACTCTAAAATAGCACTCCCAACACTCTTTCCCTCTTCTTTATTTTTCTTCAAAGTGTCTTTACTTCTCTCTGACAAGAGCTATTGTCCATGGGGGCAAGGACTAGTGTCTGTTTCATTCAATATTGTATGCCCATTACAAAGAACAGTGCATGGTCTGCGTAAGCATGTGAGAACTTAAAATGTATTTGTAAGTGAATAAATGAAGAATAAATAATAAATCCATAAAACTGATTTGGCAAACAGAAACATAGAGATATATATTCAATAATATCTATTATCTTCATCCTTTTTGCAGAAACTGGTAAGATTTGTAACTTAAAAAAATTACCAGGACGCCTGGGTGGCTCATTTGGTTAAATGGCTGCCTTTGGCTCAGGTCATGATCCCAGCGTCCTGGGATCGAGTCCCACATCGGGCTCCTTGCTCGGCAGGGAGCCTGCTTCTCCCTCTGCCTCTGCCTGCCACTCTGTCTGTCTGTGCTCGCTCTCTCTCTCTGACAAATAAATAAATTTAAAAAAATATTTAAAAAAAATTACCAACATAACAAAATAGTTTTTGTTATTTGAAGAGCCTAAACAAAATATAAACTGAAAACATTATATTCTGTGTTCTTTTTGGATTCAGTGTTACTGTGTCTGAAATTATAACCAAGTCCTTTTTATATGTTCAAGCTATTACTTGTGTTGAGAATGTAATTTGTAAGTCTTCAATATCTATTATCAGTAGTTCACAAAATATATAAATGATGTGTTTTCTTTAAACCTCATTATGGATGATTAATAATGTAATTTCCAACTTATAAAATGAAAAGTAAAGTCAGCTTAAATTTCAACTCTCCTCTCAAAGGAGGCAAACAGATAAGATCCAAAGTCCTAAAAGAATAATGTACTAAAATTTAAAACCTTGTTTTGGCTTGCTATGCTAAATTTTTAGGCTCATGCGTCATTCAGCTTCCCGGTATATGCATTTTTTTTCAGGTTGTATCATAGTGACTTCTGAATCAATATCAGCATTATAAGATCCATCAGTCCAGATATTTAATCTCATTATCTGCTTGAAAACAGTACCTTCTTCCCTTTCTTTTGGGGAATACCAGAGTCCGTTGAAAAGGGAAAAAATACTAGTTCTAGTGAAGTAGCTGAACAAATGATTTTTTTTGCTTTTGGTTATTTTATTCATTATTTTATTAAAATAGCACATCTGAAGATTTGAATTGGATCATAGTCAATACATCAGGATAATAATTTCTTATGCAATGTCTTAAGGAATACCTACCTTAAATATTTTTTTAAAGATTTTATTTATTTATTTGACAGACAGAGATCACAAGTAGGCAGAGAGGCAGAGAGAGAGAGGAGGAAGCAGGCTCCCCGCCAAGCAGAGAGCCGGATGTGGGTCTCGATCCCAGGACTCTGGGATCGTGACCTGAGCCGAAGGCAGAGGCTTCAACCCACTGAGCTACCCAGGCGCCCCTACCTTAAATATTTCTAATTACATTATATTCGGCTACAAGAGCCTACATGTTAGAAACTGAAACAATGGAGTTGCTAATACCTTCTAAGTATTATAGTTTTAGCTAGACCTGCCTTTTTATGTTTACCTTTCTCCTTCCTTTCTTCTTCTCTTTTTTCTTTCTTCTTTTTCTTGGCGAAGAATTTGGCAAGCAGTAAACCTGGGAAAAGACACATTGTACATCCTTAGGGTGGCACACAAGTATGCAGACGTTCTAATTTGGGGCTTTTGTATTGGCCATCACTTTGTACCCTTTACCAAACTATGTTCACTTGAAGCTGTGCTGTCAGAGGATTTAATGTGGGAGCATGTGATGAGCCAAACTGTTTCTGAATATCCACGAAATTTCTCGACTCTAGTTTCATTGAATAGAAATAGAAATAATTTTCTCCAATGTAATTATTACACAATTACCTTGAAGTGCCTATCTCATCTTCAGCTCAGATCTGAAAAAGGATTGGATGCACTTTAATTTTTTATTACATCTTGTTTAATTTGTATGATATTTAAATCAATGAATCAAGCATAAAGAAGGTTATGGAGAGTGTAAGAGATGTTTAAGGTGTGAGTATAAAACTGGCATAAAATGGGTAGTAATAACTGTGTATAACTGGCTTACACCATCTGGGTTCCGATACCTCAGGGACAATAGCTGTTCAAATACCACGTTAAAGAATCGGCATCCAAAGATAAACTCACTTGTAACACTGAGATCTTACATCTATGTCCTGACAAGCTATTACTACGCAAATCATAAAAGCAGGTTTGTAGGAGACCAGTGAGTATATACGAATAATTCAGTTACTCCTCACCCATTTGATGCAGATGAACTCTTTTCAACGTAATTCCTTCTTTTCAAGATCACTCACCCTTTTCATCCTTGTGTTTTTCATAATTTTATTTGTTTCCTTATGTTAAGAAAGGAAAACACATCAACGTAAGTCAGTCAAAATTCTTCCATAGAGCGGACACAAATATAGAAATTTATAATTAGTAGCTAAATAAAGTTTTACTTCAATCATATAGATACCAACCCTCTTCACTAAATATAATGGCAACTTTAAAAAATAATAATGTTAATAATATCTCCAAAATATCCATATAATTTGTATTATTAGAATATAAAATGTATACTTTATATAATCTCCATGTTTAATTCTATGTATAATCTTTAAATTTATGTTTGTATCATTTCTGTGAGTTGTCAGGATAGACCTCAGCCCAAGATGGTGTTGGTCGGAGAGTTAAATCCCTTATTCAAGCTTCTATCTCTGCTAATTCTTGGAGCTATAGTCAATACCTGTTCTAATTCCTTGTCCACTATGTTTCCCTGTTCAAAAAAACTGTAAGTACAATGATGAAGAAATCTTTATAGGTTATAATGACTACATTTTCATGGTTCAATAATCACTGTTAAAGAACCCCTGAATACAAAATTACAACGTCCTTTAATGGTTCTGACAGAACTCTGGGTTATAGAGTCAGTGCACTCCCTCTGAATAAACTTCATTAAACATAGGATGTAATTTTGTGGGGGGGAAATGACTGTAAGAGCCCTTGCTCTGGTCCTCACTTCCAGCCAAGTTTTTCTATAACAAATTTAATGAGAGTCAATGAAATCTCCAAATATTGAAAATTTATATAGCCATTAATTTTAAATTTCAGTAATATACACAGGGCGGTGCCTTTTTAGGCCATCCTTTTTGTTTGTTTGTTTAACCAATTCCATTTTGGAAATATGAAAATTGAGATCTTAATTTTCCCTAAAAGACAACTGTGCACAAAAATGAAACTTCTTTGTGAACAACTTTTCACCAATATTAGCTTTCCTCTCATCTCCATCCCTAGGAATGAAGCTGTCTTTTGAGAAATGACCTCCTAAATGCTTGGATTCTACTATGCAATCAATATACCTCAAATAAAGAAAAATTATCTTGCTGACAGATGGCAAAGATTTATCCTATAATTGCAAATAGAACTCTAATTTACCTCAGTTTCATCATTTGTAAAATAAGCAGATTGGATATTTAGTGTTCAAGCTTCAATTCTACCAGTCTGTCAAATTTATGGTGGCTCTTTGTAAGAATTAACTGGTGTTTTCTCATGACAGGTGGCATAGCCCTTGCTGAAAATAGTTTCAATCATTCTGGAAAAATTTCAGAAACCACTCAACCTATTTTTAACCGAAGTCATTTAATAGAGGAAATTGGTTACGGGGTTGATAAGCGAGCCAAACAAGATCTTTGTGATCAGCAATGATAAGATCTCTACCAACCCTAGGACAGGCAGAGCAACTGAAGGGACACTGTGACAGAAGCCCAGGACCTGAGCATCTGTGATGGGTGGGAACCAGGCCAGGTCTGTTCTGATGAAATTGAGGTTGGAGTGAGTGAAGGAGGCAAAGCTATCGCCAGAGTTCCTTTCAGAAGTGAGCAAGCTTCTGTGAAGAATGATTTGTTTTTCTGAATCTCACTGTGACCATCAAATACCTCATATTTCATAAGCATCCAATATATGTGCATTAAATAGACTTTTGTTAAATGTTTGAGGTACATTTTCTCCCTTGTGTGGTATGAAGAAGAGGTACAATATTTGTATGAAACACATAGAAAATTCAGGTGTAAATAATGTCTTATAAATTGAGTCAAATATTGCATTGAAAGTACACAATTTCAAGGATATGTTTGAATTCATTTCTCAATTGACAAAGAATGCTAAAATTTCAGTGTAAAGTGTTCTGCTTCAAACTCTCTGTCAAGTGTTTAGTAGTCTGTAAACAAGCAGCTAAATTAACTATGGATTATTCTACACAAATGTAATTGCAAATATTTTAATGCATTTACATTTGTCAAGTGGTGACTATATACTACGTCTAAGTAAGTGCTTTCTCATAAATATTTTGTACACTTCCTGAGTTTTCCAAAACATACAGTGTGACCATATCCTAAATCTAAGTGTACTTTAAAAATACATAAGAGAAGCAATTATCTTTTTCGTAAATCTCATTGACAACGATTCCACAATTGTTTTTATAGCTTAAAATTGATTACAGAAACACTACTCGTAGACTAAGTGAATACAGTCTCTGGAGTTCAGAGAGTTCCCAACACAAACTGCCTTTGCTTCATAAACTCATATGGAGAGCAGGTCAATGTCACTTTACATGCAAATGCCACTTTGTGTATAATGATGAGCCCATGAATTTTGGAGAAAACATAGTTTGTGATACAATTGAATTTTGCGGAAGTTTACTCGTAAAAATCACCTGAACACTTCTGTGTTCCTCTAATACATGAAGTTCTTAAAAATGTCTTCTTGGACTATAAAAATATGAAAAACAACTTGTAGGGAGATTATGCAATCG
The DNA here is from genome assembly GCA_004024625.1 of Mellivora capensis. Classification (NCBI taxonomy): domain Eukaryota; kingdom Metazoa; phylum Chordata; class Mammalia; order Carnivora; family Mustelidae; genus Mellivora; species Mellivora capensis. The sequence goes on along the minus strand of PISX010005511.1, from coordinate 80,371 downwards.
GTGTATGTAAACTTTGGGAATTGGGGAATTTCAAAAGCACCTTATTATATTTCACATGATGCTCTCTGTCACACCTAGAAATAACGAGAACTGTCAGTGCTCCCATTGTGTGTGTGCTGTCACGACTCATTTGTTGCCCGAGGCTCTTGGGCCCAGTGTGCACGTGCGGTCTGTACCCAGCGCAGTGGCCACCACGGCAAGGCCAGGATCCGGCGCTGCTTTAGGAGCGGCTTCTTGGCCTCACGCGCTGAACGACCCGCGCGCTCCGCAGGTGCCCAACGACGTGCCGGCTGCTGCGCGTTCCCAGAGTCGATGCCTGCGGGTATAAGCCCATGTGTGTCTCAGTGTTCATCTCCAGCTACTGTTCCCCCTTGCCTGATGATAAGCTGCCCCAATTCTCCATGCAGGCTTCACCTCATCTCCTCTCCTCCAGCCTCCGACTCATTGAAGCCGAGTTGCCCGGAGCCTATATTTAGAATTAATACATCGTATGGCCCAGATTCCTTCCCCAAAGAAACCTTTTTAATTTTCTATGCCCGCGATGTAATTTTATAGTTCTTAAAATAACATTAATCTTTAGCAAATACCTCCAAGACATCATGCAGGTAAAACGTGCCCTATGGCAAAATCTCGGCGGTCTGGATTCATGAGTGTGTAATTTAAAGCAGCTACAACAGGAGAATAGCTCAAATTTACACCGTATACATGTGTGCTTTTTGCTGCTGAAAAACTACGAGGAAGAAGGGAATCCTTACTCTATTTAGAAAAAGAAAAATATTTTGAAAGCTACCCAAATTGCAGGGACAAGCTGATACATTTATTAGAAATAGATTGGTCGCCAGAATATGTAGTCAAAGATCCTATTTCATAATACTATATTCGTGTTGCCTATGGCACCAAAATATTTTTATTTACTATTTTTTAAAAATTTAACCTTTTATTAAAATTCTAGTTAGTCATATGCTGTAATATTGGTTTCAAGCGTAGAATTTGGTGATTCGTCACGTACATACAACAGCCAGTGCTCCTCACAAGTGCGCACCTCAGTCCCCATCACCCATTTAGCCCAGCCCCACCCTCCTCCCCTCCAGCAGCCCTCAGTGTGTTCCCTATAGTTGAGACTTTCTTATGGTTTGCTTCCCTCTCTTTTTATTTCTCCCCTGTCCCCAAGTTCATCTGATTTATTTCTTAAATTCCACAGATGAGTGAAGTCATGTGGTATTTGTCTTTCCCTGACTGATTTATTTCGCTTAGCGCAATACACTCTATCTCCATCCATGTCATTGAAAACGGCGAAGATTTCATTCTTTTTCATGGCTGAGTAATAGTGTTTTGCAGATACATCCACATCTTTATCCATTTATCTGCTGATGAACATTTGGGCTCTTTCCAAGATTTGGCTATTGATAATGCTGCTCTGTGATAAAGGGTTCATGGGCCCCTTCGAATCAGTATTTTTTTTTATCCTTTCGGTAAATGCCTAGTAGTGAAATTGCTGGGTCATAGGGTAGCTCTGGTGTTAACGTCTTGAGGAATCTCCATACTATTTTCCATAGTGGCTGCACCAGTTTGTATTCTCGCCAACAGTGTAAGAGGGTTCACCTTTCTCTGTATCCTCGCCAACATTCATTGTTTCCTGCCATTAATTGTAGCCATTCTGACAAGGGTAAGGTGGTATCTCATTGTGGTTTTGACTTCTATTTCCCTGATAATGAGTGATGTTGAGCATCTTTTCATGTGTCTGTTAGCCATCGGGATGTCTTCTTTGGAATCATGTCTCTTCATGTATTCTGCCCATATCTTAGCTGGTTTATTTGTGTTTTGGTTGTTGAGTTTGATAAGTTCTTTATAGATTTTGGACCTTAACCTCTATCAGATAATGTCATCTGTAAATATATTCTCCCATTACCTTGGTTTCCCTTTAGTTTTGTTGATTGTTTCCTTTGCTATGCAGAGTTTTCTTTCTTTCTTTTTAATATTTAATATATTTATTTGAGAGAGATGAAACAAGAAAGATCACAGGAGGGAGAAGCAGACTCCCTGCAGAGTGGAGAGCTCGATCTGGAGCTCAATCCCAGGACCCCGAGACCATGGCTTGAGCCAAAGGCAGACATTTGACTGAACCACCCAGGCGCCCCCACAGCTTTCTTGGTGAAGTCCCAATTGTTCATTTTTGCTTTTGTTTCCCTTGTCTCCAGAAACTTGTCTATCAAGAAGTTGCTACGGCCAATGTCTTCCCTGCGAGAATTTATTTTGAATTTATTTTTATGTCTGATGTAAGAATGTGGTACAGTTTCATTCTTTTGCATGTAGCTATCCAGTTTTCCCAACACTATCTGTTGAAGAATTTGTCTTTTTTCCACTGGATATTCTTTCCGCTTTGTCATAGATTAGTTGACCATAGGTTGTGGGTCCATTTCTGGGCTCTCTATTCTTGATCTATGTGTCTGTTTTTGTGGCAGTACCATACTGTTTTGATGATCACACCTTTGTAATAGAGCTTTAAGTCCAGAATTGTGACATCTCTAGCTTTACTGTTGGTTCAATATTTGCAAATCAGTCAACGGGATATACTACATTAATAAATGACTATGAAACTAAAATATTTTTAAATAAAAAATTTCTTTTCAAATTTTAGTAACTGTTAATTTTACAAGATTCATCGTTACTATTACTCTAAATGTATTGTCTAAGTTATTAACTTATTTCTAAATGGTGTGTGAATAAGGTGAAATGATTAAATGATACTGATAAATGATAAGTGATAAAGGTAATAAAAAATAACCACATAACTGAGGGGAAAACTTCATTGAAGAAAAAGGGTGATATAAAGAAAGAATCACTACTTTCAAAAGTTAAAAAAAATTTTAAATGAGTACTTTCCAAATATCAGGTACTGGTGCACACACATAAATAAGCAGACTATAAGGAATCCATAGCCCCGTGGAATCTGAAGCTGTCCGTGTGTAAGGCGAGAACAGTAACACATATGCACAAATACAGATAAACTTACATGTTTGAGGGTTGGAGAAGGGAAGGGAGGGAATCTTGCAACAGGAACAATAACATCTGGATCAGGTTTTATTTTGTGTCTATGGTGCAGTAGAGTGAACAAATACAAAAATAAGCAAATGAAATGCATAAAAGCTTGGAGGCACAAGCCAGGATTGTGTACTGGAAACTCTCAGAGGTTTATAATTCTGAGTCTGAAGTACGAGGTACAACAGAGCTGGAGAGACAGAAGTTTGGTTGGTCATGCAACATCACAAATCATTTTAAGAAAATATGCTGTAGCAAAGGGAAGTCATTGAAGGGGAAAGCAGTTAATGACATTTCCATCATTGTTTCAAAGTAAGAAGACTAAAAATGTCAACTTTTAGGTAATCGAGCACTGGGGAACTTTTTATAGTTCAATTTTTTTTTGCAATTTGTGTGGTCAGAAAAAGACTATAAACCCAAAGTAGCCTGACCTCTACATGACAGTCCTTCAAAAGAATCAATAATTGTGTTTAAGTTTAAATAGCTTCCACTTTAAATGCTGCTCAGCTTGAAAATTTCTCCTTATAAATCATCTATTCACCAGATGTGAATTCCTTTTTCTTTTCTAACATGCATCCCCTGTTACGTAAAGTTCACTTTTACCATTGTTTTCAGGATAATCAATTTCTCTGAACTACAGACTTCATTATGGTTGACTGGAACACCGTGGGATGCATTAAATGTGCTACTACAGGACAACATGGGTAAGAATTAACTGAGTAGGCTACCTCCTCAATTTATAGAGCTAAAATGTTTCTAGTTATTTGAAGAATACAAACTCATAATTGAATCTAAAAGATAAAAAAGTAAGAAGGTGTTAAGTAAAACAGATCTAAGGTCTAAATAACAGTATGGAACATACCAATTACAATGTAACAAAACTCTTCAAAGATAATAACTATGAATATTTAACTAGACACTTAGGAGACTATCTATTGATTGCAGGGCCTGAACTTTTTTTTTTAAATTCTTTTCCATACTACTTGCCTTTATAAACAACATCACTGCATATTTATTGGTATTTGTATTATTTCAATCTGGATTCTCAGCAAAATATCTAATTTTGTGCATTTCACCCAGTTCTATTTTGAATTTGCACCAAGTAAAAAATGATAATAGACAAGACAGAATTATTCGTAATCTCATTGTATTACTTGTTTCATATATATTGAGAAACGAATATTGAAAGTCAAATATTTATTTACCACAGTGTCTTTTCTTATCTCGGCGTTGATGGCTTGTTAGATATTGTTTCTGGAAGCTTCCTAACCCACTGAATGATTAAATTGCAGCTTACTTTGAGTTGTAATATATTTAAATCCTTAGGGTACAGCTTCTTAGAGCTTCTGATCAGAAAACATTTCCTGGACACACTTTATATCCATTATGTATAGATTACAATGGATTTCCAATAAAGGAAGATTAGCCAACCATTAAACTCATGTATGACAAATATAAAACAACTTTGCTTATTCTAGCTGCAAACCATCACCATTTGTCAAATGTGGGTGATGGGCCAGTGCAAATTACTGTGTGGTGCACACTAATTATAACTGCACTCGAAATTTTTGAGAATAATTTGTTTAAATCCTGTATACATTACAAAAATTTCTGTGCATATTATATCGCCTTTTTTTATGCTGGCTTATTTGTCATTAAATATATTTTCCTATAAGCCATACTTTACTTCACTTTGTGGGTCTTACTTTTTATTATGAATATCAAAATTATATATAAATGGGTAATAAAATGATGGCCATAAATCATATATGTATACATAATGTATAACATAATATATAACATATAATCTTCCCAGCAAATTTTTTAAAGATCATTTAGTTATTTATTTATTGAGAGAGAGAGAGCATGACTAGGCAGAGTGGCAGGCAGAGGGAGAAGCAGGCTCCTTGCTGAGCAGAGAGTCAGATCCAGGGCTCCATCCCGGGACCCTGGGATCATGACCTGAGCCAAAGGCAGACATTTAACTGACTGAGCCACCCAGGTGCCCCTCTTCCCAGAAAATTTAATATTTGCCCTAAAATTTTGGTATCTATAAAAGTTATTTATATCAGCAGATTCTTTGTCTTTTGAGAATCAGTTCTAGAGAATGTAGTGGTATCATACACAGTATTTTTAATTCCCATAATGCTGTTGTGATTCTATCCCATTGTGTTATAGATGCATAGTTTGAGAGCTAGAAGATTAAGCAGCTTACTCAAACTTAGAAAACTAGTGGATGACAGAGCCAGGTTTCAAATCAAGGTCTCCTAGTTTATAAAATTTTTTTTTAAATCTTCCTAAGGAATCTGCCTCTCAGAACTTAAAATGAGATTTGAAATTCATTCACATCAGCATTGAAGTATCTTCAAAGTAAGATTACCAACAAATTGCCAACACTAGTGCTCTGGGTATATTTAAAGAATTTTTCCTCTGGCATTCTAGTTTATTGCTGGATTTTTCTTCTATAAACACAAAGATCTATTCTCCTTGTCTGTGAGAGATTTTATTACAAAACAATCAGTAAAGACATCTTGATGTACCATCTGGAATTAGAGAGAATTGAAGGGAAGAAATGAGGAAAGGTTGAAAAACAACTAAATCGATGTAGTGTACGAAAAAAAATTGCTTGAGGTGGGATGTAATTGAATAAAGACATACATGGTGTATAATGTCAATGCAAGTTATTGCTTTTTTGCACAATGTGTGTGATAGTTGAGAAGCTACATACATAGAGTAAAATATAAGTTTGAGTTAGGCAAATTCTACACAAGGTAGCTTTTAGTCATTCTGGGTTAATCTATTTTTAAAACTAGCTTTCCAAGTGGAATTAGGATTTTAACTTGCCTAAATAATAAAGTCTAATCTTTTGCAAAACTGAAGCCACCAAATTACATAACTTAATCATTTCACAGAATTTTTTTAAGGATTTTATTTATTTATTCGAGAGAGAGTGAAAGCGAGAGAGATCACAGAGCTCTGGAGAGAGAGAAGCAGACTCCCCGCCAAGCAAGGAGCCCCACGTGGGGCTCGATCCCAGGACCCTGAGATCATGACCTGAGCCAGAGGAAGTCTTTTAACTGACTGAGCCACCCAAGCATCCCACAGAATTTTTTGATGTCAGTCTAGTAGTTGTTAATGGAAAATTTTAGAAACTTATTTATTTATCTATGATTTTTTTTTTTATTTGAGAGTGAGAGAGCACAAGCAGGGGGAGCAGCAGAGGGAGAGGGAGAAGCAGGCTCCTCGCTGATTAGGGAGCCCTACACAGGGCTCCATCCCAGGACCCAGGGATCATGACCTGAGCCAAAGGCAGACACTTAATTGACTGAGCCACCCAGGTGCCCCTAGAAACTTATTTAATGTAAAATTTGATATCATTGTGTTAAAAAACCCTTCATTTTCAGGTTGTGAATCTATCAGAATGGAACAATGTAACAATCACATTTCTTCCTCCCTTTCCCTCCCTCCCTCCTCTTTCTTTCTTTCTTTCTTTCTTCTTTCTCCTTCTCTCTCTCTCTCTTTCTTTTCCTTTCTTTCATTACTCAAGGGAGTACTTAGGAAGTCTTAGCTTTATCAACTTTGCTTCTTTTAATCTCACAATGACTTGAAAAGTTGGTATTATTATCTCCATTTTAAGATGACAAAACATACTCAGGGAACTTAGTAATTATTCCAAGGTTACATAAATATATGACCTTTTTAATTATTTCAAGCTCAGATAAATATGTCAATGGTGCGATTTGAATTCAAGTTTATCTGTCTTCAAAGCCGAGCTCTGTTCTTTGCACTCTTATTTCAGTTACATAATTGCTGTAAAAGTATTCAAATGATCTACAAATTCTAAATTAAACCATCAGTAATGCTTTATCAGATGAGCAATGCATGTGCAGTACACATATACATGTGTTCTCTTCTGGAGAATGTAGGGAAATATGCAATATTATTCTCATTTTGAAGCTCTCAAGTACAAATTGGATAATATGGTAAACAAATAATCAATCTAATACACAGAAGCATGTAAAAAATTCATATATGTCAGGCTGGCAGTAAGTTTCATAAATACATGAGAGTACCAGGGAAACTTTAATGGAGAGAGGCCTTAAAGAATGGCTGTAATTACATAGTCACAAAGGAGGAAATAGTGCTTTCAAAGGAACCTGGTAGAGGGTTATGATGGATAAATGGAGAACATGGCTGAGAAGTGGTAGAAGTGAGAGTATGGAAGACATATATGCTACCTAGTAATTTGAATTCTAGTTTGTTGTGATGCATATTCATTAACATAGTATGTTTATAGACAAATGATAATGATTAATGAATTTTGTAAGCAGTATTCAAGAGAGATTGGGCTAAGAGAATATCAATAGATTAGTTAGAAAGCATAACATAATGTGGATTAGATTGAAGTTGTAGATAGGAATGGATGTATGTAGTACAGTGAATTCAGTATCCTGTTTTTGTCTTTCATAATGATTATGGTGTAATATTAGGAAGAGAATATTGAGAGAGCCATTCTAAAGGGTGACTCTAGGGGACCATATGCGTATTTCAGGAAGAATTGGCAATGGAGTAGACATTTACAAGAAGAGGAACTACATAAAGATCATCCAAGGTTTTGAAGCTATCTGGGACAAGTATTACATAGCAAAAATTCTATTCCCTATTCTATGAGTTTGACCATTTTAAATACTTCACATAAGGAAGAATAAATTGTAGATAGACACTGTATGATATTGTGCCTATATTTAATAACACTGTAGTGCATACTTAAACATTTGTAAAAAGGATTAGTCTCAAGCTAAGTGTTCTTACCACAATAAAAGAAAATAAAAGAAAAAGAAAAAGAAAATGGCTATCCTGATATGTTAGAAATTGTGAATTATTAGATTCTTCATGAATTTTAGATAACATTGGGCTTCATTTGAAAATATTGTGGAAAAATGATGAAAGTCAGGCTTTATTGTTGTAGAAACTAATTCATAAACAATAATTCTAGAATGAAATATTCATCAAAGATTAGACTGATTTTACTTTTTATATTTTATGGAAAATACTAGAAAAGCAACCTTTTTTTGTATTTGTTGTTCTAAATTGTGTTTTAATGTTTAAAGATGACCTTTTATTTATTTTTTACAAGATTTTATTTATTTATTTAAGACACAGAGAAAGAGAGAAAGAGAGAAGCATGATCAGGGGAGAAGGAGAAACCGACACCCCACTGAACAGGCAGCCTGATGCAGGGCTCATCCCAGGGCCCTGGGATCATGACCTGAGATGAAGGCAGCTGTTTAACTGAATGAGCCACCCAGGGACCTTTTTAAACTATATATTTGTACTGTTCTATTTTTACCATATGTTATTACTTATTATATAATAGGCACCATGTTAGAATTTAGGGATGTGATACATAAGACATCTCTTGCTCTCATGAAGCACAGAGTTCTTTGTTGGGGAGATATGTAAAATTATGCATTTACAGAGTAATAGAATGTATGCTATAATAGGTCTGAGCATAGAGCTATGGAACGTCACGAAAAAGGATACTTTGCTGGGTGGAAGTGACAGATTTTCTTTAAAATTCAGTCTACAAATAAAATGTACCAAATAGTTTTACATACACATATATATATATATTTGCAATTTATAAGATATATATTTAAACAACTGCTATAGTACAGAAAGAATGAGGAGAATAAGACTCAAAATGGTGATAAAGACAAAACTTTACCTACTTCATCATTTTCTCTTAAGCCAGTCCTGTCCTCATGCTTTTAAAATAACAGCACAAATGTAGTCTCTGAGATTATGTATTTAATTTATCTCTACCCTTGTTATTCTCATTGGTCCCACAGAAAGAATAAACTGTTAAGTAGAAGCAGAACAATTATAATATTTTATGGAACCTATTGAAAAGATTTCATAAGCTATGACCTTGTTACTTAACCACAAGAGAATTATGCTTGAACCCATTCTCTATGCTTAAAAGAGCTATATTTTATTCATTATTCTAGCTAGAATAAAGAGTTAATTTTTAAGAGTCACAGTTTATCACCTAAGGGGACAATGCTCGTAAATTTTTCAGTCTGTATATGGAATACTCATCATGTTCTCATACATTATTTTATTGGAGACACTCATGAGTAAGAAAAGGCTACTGAGCTCTGCACATGTGTAGATGTGTGTGGGCATCTGTGCACGTACGTGTGCATCTGTGGTGTGGTGTGAGTGTGTGTGCAGTGGGTTTGTATGAAAAACCTTAGACTCAATTAATGGCTCCTAAGAAAAAATATGTTGTTAAAATATTACGTGGAAAGATCATTTATCTTCGGATGTCATTTACTATCCTCTTGATGGGAATTTCAGCTACTGTTTTATTCACTTATCAGTTATTCAGAGTCGAATAACCACACCTGTGAATTATCTCACTTTGCCTTCTTTCTAAGCATGCCCCCATTTACTCTCTACTGCTTATTTGCACCTACACCAAAAAGTGGTAAGAAATAGAAGATGAAAATTACGTTTGACAGTTTGCTACTTAGCATCTTTCATAGTAAATTATGTAAAGTGATTGGTTAAATCACTATTAGTATGTTATTGTTGGATTTAGGTTTTCTTTATGGTTCTTCTCACTGTGGCCGGAGCTACACTAGTGGAAAAATACACAGTTCATACCTGGGAAGTACTCGAGTAAACATTCCTTTTTTTTTTTTTTTTAACCTTATACATTACAGTTTGTCGGTTAGGTATCGATAAAACAGGAAAAAATATCACTTTTTAAAGACTGTCCTATGACCGGTGGAATGAGTTAGAAAGAAGAGGATTAGGAAGAAAAGAAAAGAAAAATAATTAAAAAAAAACTATGTAGTTTACATAACAGAAACGTGAGTGATACTGTCATGTTGAGTAGTCATGGATCTCATGCTATATTTCAGAGAGATCATCTTGATGAAAAACATGGGCAAAATCAGGAATAACAGTATCAAATGAGAGACCACCAGTTCAATGTAGGGTGAAGTAGAAAGTAACTTACCATATCTTCATAGTAGACTTTGTTGGAATAATAAATTTGAGCTTATTTAATTGGGGTTGGTTGGTGCATTTTGGAACATTCATGTGCACTGTTTATTTTCACTGAAGTTTTGAGCAGTTATTTATTTTATCTCTGAAGCCAAATAACAATGTCCATATTTAATAGACACAATTAAGACAGTCTCTAACATTCAACAAATGTTCAGCAAACATTAGCAATAATTATTAGTTGAAAAAGAAAGAGCCTCTAGTGAGATAGAAAAATGAAGAGGAAAGAAAGGAGCCCAAATAAGGTATATTGTCAATATAACCTGAGCATTATTGATTGGTTAGATTTGCGGAAGATAAAAAAAGAAGAAAAAAGTACGTTTTGAGCATCGCATCTTCTGATCGCTTCTTGGCCTTTTGGCTAAGATCAAGTGAGCGTATTCTGATATCTTGTGTCCAGGTTCTGGAAAGTAATACAAAGAGGAATTTCAAGAAGAAGAATTAAATGAGGAGAAAAATGTTTGTATTTGTTAGAAAAGATTAAATTTCAGTAGCTTAACAAAGTAAAGATTTAATTAACACATGGGTTCCATCAAGTCTCCAAGGCAGCAGTCTTCTCTACACAGCAATTTAATCTGCTTCAGTCTTGCACCTCCATTACAGCAATATGAGGCCTCCTCCACAGTCACGTAACGCAGTATGAAGGATTTTATTATTTTAAGCCAATATACATGCTCTCCTTCCCTCCGGTGTAATTGATGATTTGGCCCTACCAATACTGAACCTGGCCTCTGTGACTTGCTAGAGCCGAAAGAACATTGGTAGAAGTCAATAAAGGATGGGCCTTACGTGTGCATCAGCAGTTTGGTAGGCCCCTTCCTCTCCTGCCATTTTTATTAAAGGCATGACCCAGGAGCTGTTGTCCTCTCATTATGTGTTCCCAGACTGGAAACAAAGAACATGCAAGCCTAGCTGATCCTACACTGGCTCCTAGTTTCAGTGAGAAGCACATGTCTTTACATGAAAACTTAGACATTGGGTTATGCATAGAATTATTGTTGATCAGTTCATTGATCAAGACCTAAAAAAGAACACATAGTTGGTTTTTGCACGGGCGTCAAATGTTTCAGCCTAAAAGTGACACAAGTTGCTATAATGCACAGTCTTTTGATAACAATTATTTTTGTAGTTTTATAGATAATATATTTATTGAGATATAATTCACAAACCAATAAATTCACCTATTTAAATTATACAATTCAGTAGCCTTAGTATTTTCACAGAGTTGGACAGTTATAACAACATTCAATTTTAAAATATTTGTCTTTCTCCACAAAGTATGCTATATGCATCATCAGTCGCTCCCGTATTTCCCCCAACTCTTTTAGCTATCGGCAACCACTAATCTACTTTCAGTCTCTGTAATTTGCCTATTTGAAAATCTCAAATAAATGGAACCAAAAAAACTGCGGTAATTTGTGACTGGCTACTTTTACTTAACATTAGATTTTCAGGGTTCATTCAGCTTATACTAGTGTTTTAGTCTTCCTTACCCCTGAGTAGTACTCCATGCATGGATATACCACATTTTGTTTATCCGTTGAACAGGTGACGGACATTTAGGTTGTTTCCACCATTTAGCTGTTGTGAATATTGTAACTATGAGCATTTCTTGCAAGCCTTTATGTGAGCATATGTTTCTATTTTTCTTGAATATATACACAGTGATAGAATTGCTGGGACATATGGTAACTCTATGTCCAACCTTTTGAAAACAGCTAGACTGGTTTTCAAACAGCGACATCTTTTTACATTCCCTCAGCAGTATATGAGGATTCCATTTACTGCATATCCTTGTCAGTACTTATTATTATTTGCCTTTTTGATTGCAGTCATCCTTGTGGGACTGAAGTGGTATTTCATTGTGTTTTAGATTTATATTTCTCTGATAGTTAATGATCTTCAGCTCCGGTTCATGTGTTTATTGGCCATTTGAATATACTTTTAGGACAAATATCTTTTCATGCTCCTTACTCATTTTTTTTAAATTGAGAGATAGAGAGTGTGCAGGTGGGGGGAGAGGAGGGGACAGAGGGAGAGACAGGTTCTTAAGCAGGCTTCTTGCTCAGCACAGAGCCCAACACAGGGATCCATCTCATGACTCTAAGATCATGACCTGAGCTGAAATCAAGAGTCTGATACTTAACCAGCTGAGCCACCAAGGTACCCTGCCCCTTACCTGTTTTTAATTGCATTATTTATGTTTATGTATTTTGAGTTCTATCGTTTATATCTTATTGATACAAGTCTCTTATTAGATAAATGATTTGCAAACATTTCTATTTCCAATTTTATGGCTTGTCTGTACTTTCTTAATGATGTCTTTTGCAGAAAAAAAAAGTTATTTTGATGAACTCTTATATCTATGTTTCTTTTTTTTAATTTTTTTTAAAGACTTTATTTATTTATTTGACAGAGATCACAAGTAGGCAGAGAGGCAGGCAGAGAGAGAGGGAGAAGCAGGCTCCCCGCTGAGCAGAGAGCTGAATGAGGGACTCGATCCCAGGACCCTGGGATCATGACCTGAGCCGAAGGCAGAGGCTTTAGGCCACTGAGCCACCCAGGCGCCCCTCTATGTTTCTTTTGTTGCTTGTGGTTTTGGTGTCATTGCCAAGAAAGATTTTCCTAAGCCAACGTCATAAAGATTTACTCTTACATTTTCTCTTAAGTGTTTTATAGTTTTAGTTCTTACATTTATGCCTGGATCCACCTGGAGTTAATACGAGTCCATGGAGTAAGAAAGGAATGCAATTTCATTCATTTGCATGCAGGTATGTAATTTTCAAAGCATCACGCTTTTTTTCGATAAGAAAGGATTCTTTTTCCCTATTGAACAGCCATGGAATCGTTGCCAAAACTCTATTTTCTGTAAATGTGTTCATTTATTTCTGGATTGTCGGGTTTGGCCAGCAAACCTCGAGACAGCAAATGGAAAGGTTACTCCAGACACCTTAGTAGGAGAAAGGGAGGCCGGGGACCAGGAGTCCTAAGACAAAAGGCCTTAAGCCAAGCTTCATCCCCACTTTTACTGGGGTCTTATCAATACACCAAGTGCAAGTGCAAAACAAGGAGGCAAGCAGTTCGCGAGGTATGTGACAAAGACAGGTGCCAGTTTTCCCTTAAAATTTAGATATTTAGTCCCTAGTTGAGAACCTTGAGCTGCAGCAAGAATTTGGCTGTTTTCAGCCAAGAAAACCCAAAGGAGGCCCAGTGTTCGGGCACTCCTCCTTTGCTTTCCAATTAGTCTCATCAGGGAGGCACATGCAAGTCAGATTTTGTCTATCCAGGCACTGAATTCCCACACTGGATGCTCAGTTCTATTCCATTAAACTGATGCCAGTACCATACTGCCTTGCTGGACATATAAAATTTGAAATTGAGAAGTATGAGTCTTCCCAAAATCAGAGAGGGAGACGAACCATAAGAGATTCTTAATCATAGGAAACAAACTGAGGGTTGCTGGGGGGCTGGGAAAGTAGGGGATGCATTAACTGGGTGATGGACATTGGGAAAGGTGCATGAGGTAATGAGCTCTGGGTATTTGTATGGGATTGATGAATCACTCCAGAACTAGTAAGACATGATATTTAATTAATTGAATTTAAACAACAAAAAATAACCTAAGGTGGGGGGAGAAGTATGAGTCTTCCAACTTTGTGCTTCTTTTTAGAAATTATTTTGGCTATTTAGAGTACCCTGCAATTCCATATATATCTTAGGATCAGGTTAGTTTGTCTATCTTGTGAAGAAGCCAGCTGAGATTTTGATAGGGATCACATTGAATCTGTAGATCCACTTTAGAACATTGCTTCTTAACAACATTAAGTCTTTCAGGGTGAAAGAACAAGGGCGTCTTACCATGTAGTTAGGTCTTCTTTAATTTCTTTCAACATTGTTTTGTGATTGTCACAGTATGAATTGTCATTTATTCTGTTAATTTTAATTTAATAATTCTTAGTTATTTTATTATTTTTGATGTTGTTGAAAATAGGGATGTTTCTCCATTTCATTTTGGGTTGCTCATTGCTAGTGTATAGAAATACAATTCATTTCTTATCTTGATCTTATATTCTGTAACCTCACTGAATTTATTTTCCCTAATAGTATTTTAGTAGATTCCTTAGAATTTTCTCTATATAAGATCATTTCATCGTCAAATAGAGATAATTTTATTCCTTCTTTCCAATCTGGCTGTCTTTTATTTCATTTCCTTGCCTAACCAACCTGGCTAAAACCTCCAGAACAACGTTAGATAGAAGCGGCAAGAGAACACACCTTTGTTTTGTTGTGATACTATGTGAACACATGCAGTCTTTCATCATCTAGTATAAGGTTAGCTGTGGAAACTCCATAGATCCATTTATCAGGTCAACGGGTTCTTTTGAATTTCTAGTTTATTTGATGTTTTTAATTATGAAGGGGCATAGCATTTGGGAAATCCTTCTGCATTTATTAAGATAATCATGAGGTTTTTGGTCTTTACTCTGTTGATAGATCATATTAATTGATCTTCAAATGGTACAACTTTTTTTTTTTGGAATAAATAAGTTATGGCACATATTTCTTTAATTTGTTAATGGATTAGTTTCATATTCTGTTGGGAGTTTTCGTGTCTTTATTCGTAAGAGATACAGGTCTGTACTTTCCTGATTTTGTGTATGATGAATCCTTCCGGCTTGGTACCAGTATATCAGTGGCCACATGGGATGAGTTGGGCAGTGTTCCTCCTTCCTTAAATGTTTGTCAGAGTTCATGAGCGAAGCCATTTGAGTCTGAGCTTTTCCTTTGAGGTAGTTTTAAAATTACTAATCCTTCTCTCTTGAATCAGTGTTGGTAGTTTGTGTCTTTCTAGTAATTTTGCCATTTCATCCAAAACAACACAAGCTGGTAAGTTATATAGGAATCGAGCTGTTTGCTCCAAGTTGTTCATAGTATTCCCTTATAATTGTTGTATTTCTGTAGACTGATGATTTTCCTCTTGAATTCCTAATTTTAATAATTTGTCTTTCCTTTTTTCTTGGTCAGTCTACATAGTTTCATCCTTTTCTTGACTTTTAAAAAGAATTAACTTTTGACTTTGTTGATTTTCATGACATTAATTTCATTAAATCTGCTGTATTCTTTATTATATATTTCTGCTTGCTCCATGTACTCGTCCAGATTTACACATCAGGTATGATAGGCAGAATAATGGGCCCTCAGTGGTGTCTGTATCCTTGATCCTAGAGTCTGTGAGTCTGGTGGGTTACCTAGAAAAGGGGAACTACTGTTGCCGACGGAATCCAGTCCATGACTCAGCTATAAGGTATCTGCTACCTGGCCAAAAACACCTGTGTGTGATTTTTCACTCCGTCGTGGCCAATTCCAGAACTGACTCACAGCCCGTACATTGGACTTTCTGAGAAGAATTGCAATCAAGGACTCCGACCCTCTGGCTGACCATGCTGCTTTTTTTTCTTTTTTCATTCCTACTGCAGGTGCCTGTGCTCAGTGGTCTCTTGGGGAAAGGACCTGCTCAGGTGCTTCTGACAAGGCCTCCTTAAGGAAGGAGGAGGAGGACACCATGAAGGGACACTGCAGCTCTGGCTTAGCACTTTTGTACTCCTCACCCTCCCTTCTTTCCCTTCCCCAGGCCTCAAGGTGTAAACTTCGGGCATAAAATTGCCAGAACCTTCTGTGTGGGGGTTCCTTGGCAGTAGGACAGCCCTCACGTCTGTGCTAACCCACCTTCCTGTTCCGCAGGATGCCATTGCACGGAGGGAAACGGGAGGGAGAGAAGGCTGCACTTTTCCAGGTTTAGACTCTTGCTTATGCCATCACAGTGCAAGATTAAAGGCTATATTCTTACTCTGGCTCATTGTTTTTAACTGAATACTCTGGCACCCGGCAGGTCAGCTCTCCCTCCAGCTCCGTTGAGCTCCTGACAAGCTGACTCTAAAATATGGAGATTAGCCTGGATTATCCAGGTGGACTCAGTGTAACCACAGAGGTTCTTAGAAACGGAAGAAGGCGGATGCAGAGATCAGAGAAAATGTGGAGAAATGGGACCGTGAGCTCTTGTAGGCGGTTTTTAGAGGCTGCTGGGCAGCGGAAATGAAAGCTCTCTCCTAGGGCTTTCGGGAAGGAATGCAGCCCGGCTGACTCCTTGATTTTAACCCAGTGAGACCTGTATCAGATTTCTGACCTACAAAAATGTAAGTTTAAAAATTTTGTGTTGTTAAGCAACTAAGTTTGTGGTAATTTTTTACAGCAACAGAAAAGTAATACATGAGCTAAGTCATGTACACACTTGTGTGCAAGAGAGCCATCTCATCGGGACCTCCGTTTCACACGCAGTGCGCTTCATATGTTGTGTGATATTTTCCAAGGAGCTCAGTGCCGTGAATCCATGTATCCCAGGGTTTTCTTTCTTTCTATAAGAAATTCTAGGCAGCGTTTGGTGGCAGGGGTGGTGGGGTGTGCAAAATGAATGGGAGGTGGCCAAGAGGTACAAACTTCAACATGTAAAATGAGTTCCGGGGTTATAATGTACATGATAACTAGAGCTAACAATACTAGATTGAATGTTGGGAAGTTAAGAGAGTAGGTCTTACAAGCTCTCATCACAAGAAAACTATTGTAACTATGTGATGACTGTTCCTAGAATTATTGTGGTGATCGTTTTGTAATATACATGTATATCAAATATATCGTATACCTGGAAGTAATACAATGCTATCTGTCGAGTATATCTCAATTAAAAAAAAAAAAAAAGGAATTCTAGGCAACCAAGTGTGTCCTATTGAGGAATCCCACCTGAAATGTCCCTTGCTTGTTAAATCTGTCATTAGCATGTTTATACAGAGATGGGACTGCCTGCAGCTGCCTTCACTCTTCCATCTAGAGATAATGTATAACAGCCTATTCTGCTAACTTTTCCTTCTGGACCCTTGTTTTTTTCTTTCCTTTGTAGGCTATGTCTCTATTTGAAAAATTTCAAAAAATTGAAAAAATTATCTTTGTAGTGACCCTTTCACAAGGCCATTGTATAAAGTCAGCTGCCTACCTGATTGTAATCTTGACACAAGCAGTCGGGATGGAACTGGGATTCTCAAGATAGGCTGAGTGGTTCAAAAAGGAAGGAAGGAAGGATAAAGCAACTCCGGGATCTCCTTTAAGCTGACTATAATCTGGTGACCAAATGGGCAAAGTATCTCCTATACACTCTGGGCAGTGCAAAGAGACTTCAGCCCACGCTGGGCGGAGATAACACCCTGATGAAACAGTGATATCTTTGTGGGACTACAAGTGGGACTACAGTATGTTGCCCGAGAGATGTTATCTCAAAAAAGAAAGCAGTAAAGCAGAGTAAAGGCGACAAATTTCAGGACATGCATCGATTTTAATGAATACCTCAAAGTTTTCATTTGCTTTTAACATAGGCAAGAGAATATGAAATAAAATTTATAATTTATACATATTGAAGTTTCTAAAGTTTTCCCTCCCTTCCGCCATTTATCTTAATGGTCCCAGGAATGGAAACACAAAGATATATTAAGGTCCAACAAAGATTTTAAAAACTCACTTAATGAATATTGTGCTTTCTTTTTTGTAAGTATAATTTAAAAAATAAATCACTGCCAAAGAGGAAATAATATGTGCCCAAACAATAAATGGCCATGAAGAAAACAAATTTTGTAGGGGTTAGGGGTGACTTATAAGAAAACATAGTCTGTGAGTGTGCCTCAAAAATGTTTTATAGGTTTGCTACACCATTGGGAACATTGTGTTTATCAAGTTTGAACTGAGAAAACCAATTGCTATTCCTTCAGATTACACATACCAATGATAAAATACAGCATAATTTAAATTATTAGCACTTAGATCACATTTGAATGAGGCATTAATATGCAAGGTACATTTTGTCTGTATATCATGAGTATCATTGGTTAGGTTAAAAATCATAGTTTTTATTGAACTAAGACATTTTAGGATTTACAAAATGCTCAGAAACATATGTTTGAAAGGCACAAAATGCTTAAGTCCTTAAATTTAAAACATATGTCCTTTTTTGCTTCCTTGTTCTGTAGTTCTAAAGACCAGTTGAGCTTAGGAAAGTTTTTAATGTGATTGCTGAATTTTCAAATCACAACTCACTGTTTAGTAAACTTGCTTCCCTTCTTGAAACACTCCCTTCCGAAATAGTTGGTATTTATCTAAAACACAAAAACTAGACATAAAAATATTCCTCCTCTAGAATTAGACAAGCGTGAGTTTGTGGTGTACTGTATACATGGGCTTGATCACCCACCCACACCTTCTTGTCGAGAGACTATTTTTCTGCTCTCATCAGCAAGACTCTGAAATGTGGGAATTTGGCTGAAACTGATTTCCTGTTTCTTGCCAGCATGTCTCGGAGATAGCACTGAAGGAAGTGTGATGCAAAAGAACAGACAGCTGTCCCTCGTCTTGAAAATTCATCTGGTGTATTAGCTTAGAAAACCATCTTAACATCAATTTAACCTTTAAAGAGCATATTTAAAAATACATTTCTTATGCAGTTGTCTATTAAAAGAATGTGAATTATTTTCCCACTAGGAAAAAAAAAAAAAAAAAAAAGGAAATCTCTGTTTCCACATTTGCCCTGCACAGAGTCCATGTCCTAAGGGAGAACTAGTTGTTTCAGTAGTTGGGTTATCTGCACCACTGGGCTTCAACTAATTAATTTTATTTTCTAAGAAGGTAACATTTCAAGAAGGTAACATTATTAAGCTTTGATTGAATCAAGTAGCAAGGCCAGAAAGCTTTGACAAGCAATAAAAATTACCTACTATTCATAAAATCTCAGAAAACAAATACTACTTATTCATTATTAAAAATGGGAGGCAGATGTGCTGTGCCAGAAGCACACTGAACTTAAAGGTACGAAAAAAAAATGGGTATGCCAGTTGCTATCGTTTCAGTTTAAGCAAGTTAGCTGATTTCCTTGAACCACATTCCTCTATAAAATGGAGATATTGGGAATACATACATTGAGAATATTCTTAAAATATTTTTGAGAATTCGGAGTGATAAGAAAGGTGACAATATTACATATCCTGAGATCCACAAAAATATAATGCACTACCATCATTATATATATTTTAAATAAAAAGGCTAAAATAGTTCCCTTAAAATTCTGTGCCTTTGGGCATTACCTAGGGGGCTGTATCCCAGCAAGGGAGAAATCTCATAATGAAATGCAATTATTGTACCAAGAGGTTTCGGTAATGCTTGAGAGGACTCCGTATGAGGAGTTTTCCCTTCCTGTCATTATTTGCTTTGCTCATAGACTCACTTGCTTTTCAAACAGATTTATCCATTCATACCCACCTGCTCAAATACAGAAACATTGCCCCAACACTCTCACTGAGCAGGAAGAGCTTTGAATCCTAGAGTATCTGGGAGGTTTCTAATCCAGTATAAAGGAGGGAGTGTATCAAAAGTACCATCACTATGGGGAGGCGCTGCCGGACTGGGATTACTCCGTGACAGTAAGGACCTGGAACTGACCTTGGTGAAGATCTGCCGTTCCTGTCCTCGTCTGTGGTGTATCTTAATCAAACTGAGAGGTACCACATCCCACATACTGTCTTTCTGCTACTGCTCTCTCACTTTGTCTCCTGTTGTTGACCGGACCATAGCCAACAGCAAATCTCACCTTACGTACTTGGTGTTAATGATGCTGGCTAACTGAAACTCTGATAAATTACACTGTTTCTGAAGCACAGTTTGGAAATTGTAGAAATTAATGATTCCTTTTGTTGTCTTCATATTGACAATATTATACTTTACGGCATTAAGACATTAACTGAGATCCTGATACAAATTGAGCGTGCTACCTTCCCAGATACAGATCGTGAGGATTTAGCTTGACTGGTGTGACTGACTAACAAGGAAAAAAAAAAATGGGACTTCCTTTCCCAGAGCAGTGGGCTCCAGGGTAGAACTAGAAGGGCTGCACAAAGAAGGAAAAGCCTGGCCTTAAACGCTGCCACACCTCTGTGTCACCTTCAGTACCCCCAGTGTGTGTGTGTGTGTGTGTGTGTGTGTGTGAGAGGAGATGCGATGACATTTTTAAGAGTTAACATGTACATACATAGTCCGCAAGATGTTGAAACTCTATTTTATCCATTATAGAAGTCAAGGCTGTAGATCAGAAGCAGAAATGGAGCTTTAATACACAGATGCTGGGTTTTCCCCAGGCATCCTGAACCAGAGTTTACAGAGAAGAAGCTGATGGATATCTCTCTCTAAAATGTTCTACTGATATTTCTAATATGGACCCATAGTTAAGTATCAACCTGTAGATTTTGGTTTTAGTTTTCCAGTAACCATGACTTTAAAAGAACTTTTTATTAATCTCCTGATTCCTCCGTACGGGTCCTCAGTAGAGAACGTCATTGTGCTGAGCCGGGGAGAAAGAACGAGGGGTGTGGGAATAGAGACTGACCAGTAGTGTTGGGCCACAGTGCTCTGTGGGATACAGACTCTATGGTCTGAGGAGTGGGTAAAATCCCAGGAAATGACTTCAAAAGCTGACTGCAAGAATTCTGTTTCATAATAAAATAGTCTTACTAAAAATAAAAAACATGATAAAAATAAAACAATGGAAGTATTGTTTTTCCTACCTACCCACCCACACTCTTGCTCCCCAGAGTCAACTAGGAAGTTAGTTTCTAGAGAAAATGAAAGGGATACAGGGGAAAAGGGAAGGGAGAGAAGGAAAGGGAGGGAAGGAAGGGAAAGAAAAAAGAAAAAGAAAAGGAAGTGATTCAGTGCATATGTCCCCTTTTGTTTAAAAGGGAAAGACTGTTAATTTACCTTTTTCTTTATAATGTATTTTAATGATCTCATAAAGTTAGCACATATAGTCATCATTTAATACAATGTTATGGTGTGGTTATATAATGATGGGTCTCAGTGTATTAAAACATTCTGACATTGGTTGATTTTTTTTAAGGTTTTTAAAAATTTTTATTAACATACAATGTATCATTTGTTTCAGGGGCACAGGTCTGTGATTCCAGTCTTTACACAGTTCGCAGCACTCGCCACAGCACATGCCCTCCCCAGAGTCCATCTCCAACCACCCCATCCCTCAGACCCCTCCCCTTCAGCAACCCTCAGTTTGTTTCCTGAGATTAAGAGTCCCTTGTGGTTTGTCTCCCTCCCCATCCCATCTTGTTATCTTGTTTCATTTTTCTCTCCCTTCCCCCCATGAACCCTCACCCTGTCTCTCAAATTCCTCATTTCAGAGAGATCAGGTTGATTTTGATGTGCAGCCTCTACTTAAGAACTTCTGAGCTAGGAGTTAATTTTCTTTTTTCCTTTTGTTTTTCAAAGATTTTATTTATTTATTTGATAGAGAGAGAGAGTCAGAGAAAGCAGGAACACAAGCAGGGGGAGTGGAAAAGAGAAAGCAGGTCTCCCCACTGAGCAGGGAGCCCGATTCGGGATGTGGGCTTGATCCCAGGAACCTGAGATTATGAACTGAGCCAGAGGCACCCCAGGAGTTAATTTTCTATCAAGTGTGCACTATGGTAGTTGTCAGCCTGTTTCTGAGGTTTACTATTACAGGAAGTGCTGCAATAATTTCTCTTTATACTTGTGTTAATATATCTTAATGTATTTCTGGAAGAGAAATTTCTGGGTCAAAGAGTATTTCTATTGTTTATTTTAACTTTATAAATATTATCTACCCTTGGCCCCATAATTGTACCAGTTGAAATTCCCATCAAGTGTATAATAGTGGGGCACCTGGGTGGCTCAGTGGGTTAAGCCTCTGGCTTCAGCTCAGGTCATGATCTCAAGGTCCTGGGATCGAGCCCCACATCAGGCTCTCTGCCCAGCATGGAGCCTGCTTCCCTCCTCTCTCTGTCTCTGGCTCTCTGCCTACTTGTGATCTCTCTCTCTCTGTCAAATAATAAATAAAATCTTTTAAAAAAGTATAATAGTGCTTGTTTTTTCATACTCTTATCAACATATTTTTTGTCATCTCTTCAACTATTTTTACAAGAATTTAGATTTTCTCTATTTTATTATCATCACTCTCAGCAGTCCTATATTGAGCAGCACAGTGTTACCCCCAAATTCCCATTTAATCACTCTTTCATCCATTTTTTTTACACAACAGGGACATCCTAGGGGATCAACAGAGCCATTAAAAAGGCATCAATTCCATCAAATTTGCTTTCTCTCCTATGAGTCATGCATGTATAATGGGAAATGCATATATTCTGGATACTTGCCAATAGGAAAAAAAAACATATTATCAAGTCCAATTGAAAATATGTTCATTTTTGAAACTCATAAAATCTGCAGCTTGGATGAGAAGATTTTTGATTCATTGAGGATTTCAAATTTACAATTTAATTAAACTTAGGATATACTTCTGAGAGATTGAATTTTGGAGTATAAGAAAGGAGATAGGGACATGTAATTTCTTTATTATGTGAATAGCTTCATATATAGAAATTTTATTAGCTGCCTGTGTAATCTATAACTTTGTCTACATATGAAATAGAAGATTTAAAAATTGATGGAGAATGTAAGAATCACAAAGCTTAAAATGGATTATTTTAGTTCTCCCACCAGTGGCTGCTTTTCTTTATAATGTCCCCAACCATAGTTAATGAATGGTAAGAGCCTAATACAAAATAGACCCTGAGGACAAGTTCTGATAAAGAGAAGTTTTAACTAGGAGCACAGTTAACAACCCCATAATTAACCTTATTTAAGAGCTAAGGAGGTGGTAGCAATAACCATCTTTTCTGATAATTGATAAGCCAATGATAAAATTGATTCCTTCCATTATGGACAGTATGTTTAATTGATAACTTGGAATTTGATTTGATCAGTTGCATATTCTGGGCAAAAAAGAGAAGTTTGCCACTTTCTTATGGAATCATTTCATATCAGTGTAGTGTTCAGCTTAGAGGGGCACCCAGTTACTAGTAGTTGAGATACCTGTGCAAAACTATTTGAAAATTGTAGCATAAAAACTGAGACTTATCTCCTTTTTTAATTTAAATTCAGTTGGCTAACATATAGTTCAACATTAGGTTCAGATGTAGAGTTCAGTAATTCATCAGTGCATATAACACCCAGTGTTCATCATATCACGTGTCCTCCTTAATGCCTGCCACCCAGTTAGTTACCCTATTCCCCCACACATCTAACTTGTTTTTCTAAGTAAAGAATTAAAAAAAAAAAATCAATGTGGTATATATATACAATGGAATATTATGCAACCGTCAAAAGAAATCTTGCCATTTGCAATGACGTGGATGGAACTAGAGGGTATTATGCTGAGCAAAATAAGTCAATCAGACAAAGAAAATTATCATATGATCTCCCTGATATGAGGAATTTGAGAGGCAAAGTGGGGAGTTTGAGTGGGTAGGGAAGGAAAAAATAAAACGACATGGGATCGGGAGGGAGACAAACCATAAGAGACTCAATCTCACAAAACAAACTGAAGGTTGCTGTGGGGGGGGGGTGTGGAGAGGGTGGTTGGGTTATGGATACTGGGGGGGTGTATATGCTATGGTGACTGCTGTGAAGTGTGTAAGCCTGATGATTCATAAACCATACCCCTGGGGCAAAGAATACACTATGTGTTAATAAAAATAATTAATAAAACAAAGAAAAAAAAATCAACTTCTCAAAGAGATTTAGATGGGAGAAAACACACAGATTATTTGATCTTTAATTATCCATTATACGTGGATGCATAGGTAGTACCTAGATAGATGGAGGTCTGAAATGATTAATGTCAAACTTTTAGCAAAACTTCCAATTGAAAGTTGGAAATAAGGTGGAAGAAACAAACTCGGAGTGCAGTATGATAGTTATTTATGGGTTGCTTGTCTTGGCCATGCGGTTTATAAACTTAGTCCTCTATCTTGCAAGTTGTCTGAAAAGTTAGTCTTTCTATCTTACAATTTTAGATTATCACAAGTAAATATTAATGAATGATTCTGTACCATTCCATAGCCTAACATACAGATCTAGTGTTAGACTATGGGTAACTGTGGAAGGAGTGCATTGATTCTCTCAATTCTGTTCTCCCAAGGCAAAACATTCACTTAAAGAACAACATTTATATTAACTAATAGTTCAGGAACAAATTTTCCTCCCTGGAAATTCACACAAGTTAAATACAAATATATGATGTCCCCAACTGATATAAGGTAGACTGTGAGCTAAGAAATATAATTTTTTTATTATGATAAACTTCTATAGTCAATCAGACAACAAGCCTAACTTAGAAGGGTTTGGTCAAATACACCTTGTAGGGCTGATCATTTTACAAATAAGCTATATCTTAATTTCCCATCACAATGAAGCTTTATTTTTGCCATATGATTAAAATAAATGGGGTTTTAGCATATTTTTTAAGCATCATGATTTTAAAAATCAAAAGATTTAGATACAGATTTTAGGATTTAGTTTATGTAGATGCATAGATATATAGGGATAAATAGCACAAAAGTAAGAGTTCAATTTAAATTAGCTTTTGACACCCTAAAGCATTAAATGAATCCATAAAGTTAAAATCATACACAAAGACTTTTTTCTTTTGTTTTAATTCATGACAGATAAAATGAAGACATATGTTCCATTTCTGGTTTATTGGTATAGCTACTTTTAACTAATACTGTATATTTAGGATTTTTTCCTTGCTGGCTTAATCTTGCAAATTTAGAATGGATGGGAACCTTTCCATTGCCTTCATACGTTCTTTTTGTGGTTCATACTGATATAGTTTACATTAAAATTCCAAGGGAAAAATGTTCTGAAAATACCTCAGTCAATTAAATGGAAAAATAGGAAATTAACCTAACAATGTCCTGTATTGATCTGATGCATTTAAACTAATTACTTGAAAGCGTATCCATCTCTCTGAAGAACAATATCCTGTACACCAAGATTGTATCATTTAACATATAAGTAACCAAGGCTAGCACAAATATATATTTAATTTTCCTTTCAGAATTGCCACTGCAGGGTGTTAAACTGTTATTACTGTAACAGAAGTGTTCCAGTAATGAATTAAACAGTTTAATGTTTTCTGCAGTGCATTAAAACAATTCAGTGTGGAACTTAATCTTTAGAGATACTGAAAATGTGCAACCATCTCACAACTATGAACTAACCTACTTTAAACATGCTGTTTGGAATTAACAGCATGTTTATACATGAGTTGAAGAGTTTAATGGTAACAGTAGGATGATTTTACCTTTAAGATGAAAAATCAAAGAAGGTTTACTTTACTGATAAGTATTTCCATACAGCGATATTCCCAACTGTGCAAATAGTAAAGATAAAAAATAAGCAACTGTGTCAAGGATATATTGAGTTGTTCAGACATTTGCTATAAAATTACATCTTTAGGCCCCTAGGAATATCTGAACAAATAAGAGATAAGACAAGTATCAGAGAAAAGGAGAGAAAAGCAGGATAAAATGTGCATTATATAAACATACAGATGTGAGTGGGAGACATCTGGGAATACCATTATGTATAACATAAGTTGCAAAATTACAGGTTGTATTTGGGAATGTGGAGAGAGGAGCAAGAGAATACAGATCAAGACTCATCAGTGAGTAATCTCCTAATCTAAGGTTTTTTACTCATTTATTATTTTTAAATTGGAAGTATTAAACTAAGGGATAGCAAATCTTCAGTTTAGACAAGTCCAAGGGGCAAAGTGTTCGCAAAACTCCTGGGAAGAAAATGTAATGAGATCTTAGAAGACGGAAATGACATAAAGAACAGTTAGCCTTTTGCTGCATTTGGGGAGATAGGATATTAAAAAGAAAAGATGGTTAAATGTGAGAAGTAATTGGGATAAAACATTCCCAATAACTTTTTTTATTATGTTCAATTAGCCAGCATATAGTACACCATGAGTTTTTCACCTAGTATTTGGCGATTCACTAGTTGCATATAGCATCCAGCGCTCATCACAACACTATCCTCCTTAATACCCATCACTGGTTACACATCCCCTCGCCTCCCTTCTGGAACCCTTAGTTTAGTTTCCAGAGTCCAGAGTTTCTCATGGTTTTTCTCCCTTTCTGACTTATTCTTACTCAGTTTTCCCTCTCTTCCCCTATGGTCTTCTGCACTATTCCTTATGTTCCACATATAAGTGAAACCATATAATAATTGTCTTTCTCTGCTTGATTTATTTCAGTTAGCATAATACCTTCCAGTTCTATCCATGTTGATGCAAATGGTAGGTACTCATCCTTTTGATGGCTGAGTAATATTCCACCGTATA
Source organism: Mellivora capensis (assembly GCA_004024625.1). Taxonomy (NCBI): domain Eukaryota; kingdom Metazoa; phylum Chordata; class Mammalia; order Carnivora; family Mustelidae; genus Mellivora; species Mellivora capensis. Next base: position 53,946 of record PISX010005511.1, on the reverse strand, counting down.
TACAAACCACATCTTTATCCATTCATCTGTTGAAGGGCATCTCAGCTCTTTCTACAGTTTGACTATTGTGGACATTGCTGCTCTGAACATTGGGGCATATGTGCCCCTTATTTTCACTACATCTGTATCTTTGGGGTAAAATCTAGTAGTGCAATTGCTGGGTTGTAGGGTAGCTCTATTTTTAACATCTTGAGGAACCTCCATACTATTTTCCAGAGTGGTTGTACCAGCTTGTATTCCAACCAAAGTGTAAGAGGGCTCCCCTTTCTCCACATCCTTGCCAACATTTGTTGTTTCCTATCTTATTAAATTTTGGCATTCTAACTGGTGTAAGGTGATATCTCACTGTGGTTTTGATTTGTATTTCCCTGATAGCTAGTGATGTTGAGCATTTTTTCATATTTCTGTTAGCCATTTGTATGTCTTCTTTGGAGAAGTGTCTGTTCATGTCTTCTGCCCATTTATTGACTAGATTATTTGTTTTTATGGTGTTGACTTTGAGAAGTTCTTTATAGATCCTGGATACCAGCCCTTTAATGTCATTTGCAAATAACTTTCAAGTTTCCCACTAGGACTACAGGTATTGGCATTTTGCTTTTGAAGGGTTTCAACAGTATAGGATAAACATGTGTTTTAGATAACAGTTATCAAAAGAAATCACCTCTGAAAAAGGTGAATGAGACCCATCACTTAAAACATGCTCTTCGGTTTGTTCCCAACCATTAAGGAATTAATCAAAGGGGTGTCGCCTGCAGTCAGCCCTTAGATCTGAAGCCTTTTCATGTGCACATAGTCTAGTATGAATAGACCACATTAGAGACAACCAATAAAATGTTTCCACCAGATAGTGGTTTTATGGCTTTTAATTATCAGATAGACACACCAAATTGCTTTCTTATTTTCCTAAACTTTTAGAGAGGTGTTTATTATCAGTATAAATTGAACAAAGTTCTGCTTAAATTTTCAATTCATAAGGACTACTTCTGTCCTTAACTAAAACTTGGTAACTGACATTATGCCCATGCTCCTAGCATACATGTTACCATATTGTAGTATTATCATCAGTATTATTTGGGAATTAAACTCTGTCATAATGACTTCTTTTGACTGCACCCATTTGGTTTAGTTACACTTGAACTGCTACTCCAATACCTATAGCCTCAGAAATTTCACAAAAGCATATGATTCTTGGGGGCAAGGGAGCACTGAGAAAAATAAAATTGAGAACCCAAGGGAAGTTTACTTGATTCACAGAGGAATGATGTCTTGGAATATATGAATTTACCAGGTTGTTTTAGTACCAGAATGCTTAAAGCTCTTTATGCTTAATGAACTCTAATCCTACTAAACTTTAACTTTTCTAATGATGATAGTAGCTTTAGCCATATTATTAAAGATACTAATATTAATGCAGCCAATTATAAGACAAGATCACACAAAAACATTTTATATTGTCTGAACTTCGATTCCACTATAACTGAAACTGAAGGTATGTGGAGACAGAGAAGAGAGAGTGACGTGTCAGCCTTGATCAACCTCTAGTTATTTTTCGTTTGTTTGTTTTATTTGTTTTGTTCTGAGGTCTCTGAAAGGGATAAGTGTACTAACATAAAGTATGGTACCTCTAAATGACTCAGGTATATCCCTTCTGAATCCCTATTTTTCATATATATTTTAGCAAAAGCGAATAGTCCAATAAGTATTGCTAATAAGCAGGATGAGCAGGAAATCCTAATTTTGGAAAAAAATGGAGAATGTGAGGTAAATTGAACAGTTCTCATGAATTAGTGCTTTTCTGTAGCAACAACAGAATTAGTTTATAGTGAATATATGATCATTTTCATCCAGATGGTTTTGTCATCACTTGTAATTTTTAGAGCTTATAGAAACTTTCCCTTGGGTTCTGTGAAATACTTCTACAATACTTGGTAACATGTGTCATCACATCACTTTTATTTATGACTGCGAATTTCCCCATCACAACTAGTTCCTCTTTGTGAAAAAAGAAGAAAACGTAAAGGTGATGGTAATAAAAAGCATGAAGACCTTTATTTTGTGTAACTCGGATGTGGGGAAGGGCAGCACATAAATTCATCTTGTCAGGAGCAGTAATACATTTTTGTCCAATTTTGAAGCAATATATTTTTTTGATGAACCTGGCAGGCGTGTCTAAATATGTTCCAGAGAGCTGTCAGTAGTGATAGTATGAGGGAAAAAACTGTAAATAAAGTGATAATTACTTTCAAAGATTTGTAGACATTTATGTTCCTTTCATAGTAGTTTAATGATTAAACACTTTAAAATGTAGAGGATATTGATGCTCTATGTTCATTCAAAATCATTCTAAATAAAACAACAACAACAAGGAAAATGGTCAACATAGTCTGGGATGGATTCAAGATTTGAAAAATAAAGCATTTTAAAAAAATTTGAAACCATGTCAGCTTAGATGCATAGAGCTTACTTATGAGCTAAGTATATAAAATTTTAGGAAACTGTTGGACTTTTAAGGCCAGTGATATAAATCCACTATCACTTTCATTTCAATAAATATTTGTGGTACTTTTGAACATCATTTGCTAGAGTATTGGCTACATATTTTAGCATGATGCATTTAACAAAATTATTTCTGTCATCTGAAATGTCAGAAAATGCTTGGGAAAATTTTAAATCCAAGTATGAGAGAATAAAATAAAAAAATCAGTGTCATAAAAAATATTGGAAACAAGAGGTAGATAAAAACAGTACAAAGGGGCTTATAAACATTGAATTTTACCCAAAGACTGCAGTGGCTTCAGGACAGCAGATGGCAAAGTGCTAACAGCACAGGAAGACATCCCAGACCGCTGGAAAGTTTAATTCAAGAAGCTGTATGAGGTACCAAGGGACTACGTTGACAGTACCAAGTGTGAGGCAATCATGTGCACAACCATGGAGTAATCTTCACCTCTCCTGGCCAAAAGGAAGCTGCGGAAGACAAGTGCAAACTGGGAAAGGCACGTGGTACAAAGCTACAGATGAACTCGTAGACGAGGTGGCAACTGGGCACTTAGTGTCCTTCATAAAACCTGTCAGCGGACAAACTGGAAACAAGGGACTGGCCGACGACCAGCACGGATGCATCTACATAAGACGTCCCCTAACCAGCTCCACATGAAAGAGAGAAGAGCTACTTAATATCCTTGTTCCCTTGTGGAAATGTTAGGCTGCCTACATGGAAAGGCAGCCTGGGGGTCAGAGAAGAATAAATTGAGAGAGAGAGAGAGAGAGAGAGAGAATATTTCTGTTTTATCTGATGAGATAACCCAATCAGATCTGCTGCTTGGATTTCACTGATTACCAAGGCCACTGAGTGTAAACGGAAAGAGTTTATAATGATTTATAAAGATAACTTGATTGGCTTGGTGTGGGTAATCACGTTTCTATATTCTGAATACACTGGATACGTATCTAACAGTGATCCAGTATGTATGAAGAATAAATACTTGCATTATTATGAATTTGATAAATATCTGAAGCCCCAAGCTTTAAAAAAAATTAAAAAAAAAAAAGGTGTAGATATGGCTTGAATGAGTTTTGAAAAGATCCAGACTTATCCTTTTCATTTGCAACTGATGAAACCAAAATTCTATTATGACATTTTCCCCGTGTCTCTGTTCCCCCCAGCACAGTGCATTTTTACTTTTACTTGCTCTGTGTGTGGGTTTTGGGGAGTGATTTGGGGTTAGGACTGGAGACATGCAGGGTACTCAAGTTTTGGCAATTTTTCCTAGTAAAAGACCACCAGTGGCTCCACCTGAATGATATTCGATGTTCCTCGTAGCAAAGGAGACTGCATCTCGGGAATCTGTGAGATGCCTCATTAAGAAGGTGTTATAAAGGATTTGTAGGATTGGGGCTTTTGCTGGGTGATTTTACAGTAGGTTTAAGGAAGCTGGACTTTGTTCTAGAGGCTGGGCTAATTCTTTGATTGGGTATCTTAGTAGAGCTTATCTAAAGTGAAGTCTAGCCCTAGGCTAAGGCTGTAATTGAGAAAAAAGTAGCAGTCTGATTAGCCAGATAGGGGGTGTTTTGGTCACTTCTGCAGCTTACACAGTGTCCATACGGGGTTTGTGGTCAGACACCAGGATGTACTGGTCTTGGTTTTATCTTAATCCGTCTGCGCCATAGATTAGCGCTGTCTAATATAAAATTATTTGAGTTTATCAGAAGAACACCATGGCCTAGTCGTGAATGTCAGGCCAGCAACAAGGTCTAGCTAACTTTGCCAGGCCACCACCTGGTTCCCGGGGTGCTTTTCTTTTTCTCAGTGTTTTATGGTAAATCCAACTAATTATAAACGGGTTGCTGTATTTTCCAAATATTATCCAACATAATAATGATGCTCTACTGTTTGTCATTGAACACAGTCCAGCCCATTGCACTCTGGGTCTCCTTTTCCTTTGCTCAGTTGCAATGCCCTTGGACGTGTTGTATACTCAGTAAGTGTCATGTGTATTTAAAGATGAAATACAGAGGAAATTATATTTCCCGTCATCAGCATCCTCTTTCAGTGTTTCTTATTTTATTTCTGAGCTAAAATCGTAGGAGGAATATTCTGCTTCTTGTCACCTTTTTCTTGTATATTCAAATTGTTACCCAGTCTTGCTGGTTCTAACCAAGAAAAACCTCTTGAATGTATCCTAAACTCTCTGCTTTAACTCTTGCCTACTTCGGCTTTGAACTACTTCTGGTCTTCCTCTATCCCCACCCACTTCTTGCATACAGGCAACTCTCTTATTTGATTCCTTTTCAAAAGCGTTTGGCACTCCTCCTTACCCCTTCTCAAAAGTTACCTTCCACTTATTGCCAAAGATTTTTCTTCTGTTATTCCTTTAACCTCAATAGTTACTGTTTCTGGTTCTCATTCTTTTAATCCTTTATCAGTTTTTAAATATGAGTGTTCTGTGTGGTTCTGTTCTCAACCTGGGAATTATCAGGTTGCTTCCTGCTCAGTCTGTCCCCTGTCCCCTGCCTGGGTCCCTCCGGCTGCGCTGACCTGCCTGCCCTGGTCTCCCTGACAGTGCTCCCCCCCACCCCATTCCCTGCAAGGCAGGGCGGGTCGTGCACCTGTTTCCATGGCCCTAGCACTACTGCCTGCTCACCTGTAGTCCTTTGACTTTTAGGACTAGCAACAGGAAGGGATTAGCAGTACTGCCAGTCAACGAGGGCCTCAACATTTCCTGCCTGTTACTTTAACATAAAACTGTCTTCAAAATCCCAGTTTATGGGATTGAGACAGTGTGAGATTGACACCACTCTGAGTAACACGTAACTACTGGTTCTTTATCCTCTGACTTAGATTTGCATCTCATTACATACATCTTTAACATTCTTGATTTTTATCTATATCTTCACTGAATTTTTAACAACATTTCTAACTACTACCTCTGTATCTTCACCTACGTGTGCCATAGACATTTTAAATGCAATGTTTTATTTTTATTTGGTGTAAAGATTGTATTTGAGGGAGAGAAAGAGAGAGAGAGAGAGCGAGCATGAGTTGGGGAGAGGGATAGAGAGAGAGGGAGAAGCAGGTTCCCTGTTGAGTAGGGAGCCTAAAGCTGGGCTCCTTCCCAGGACCCTAGGATCATGACCTAAATCAAAGGCTATTTGATATCCTTTTATTTTTCTTAAAGCTTCTGTTTATTTGTCAGAGAGAGCACGTGCAAACGCACGGAGAGCAGCAGCGGAGGGAGAGGCAGATCCCCCACTGAGCAAGGAGCCCATTGGGGCGCTCAGTCCGAACCCTGGGATCGTGACCCCAGCTGAAGGGAGCCACTTCACTAACCAAGGCACCCAGGCATCCCACCGAATGCTATTTTAAGTGCATATTTCTTCAAGGGGCCTGGGTGGCTCAGTTAGGTAAACTTTCACCTCTTAATTTCCGCTCAGGTAATGATCTCAAGGGTCCTGAGGTTGGCCCTGCTCCTGATTCTGTTTCAGCAGAGTCTGCTTGTCCCTCCCCCTCTTCTCCCCTGCCCTCTCTCTCAAATAAGCAAGTAAATAAACTCCTAAAAAAATAAATGCATGTTTCTTGAAACTCATGCCTTCTCCCACCTTTTCATCTTTCTCAGTAACACTCCCTGATAGAGCGGGAGCCTGTGCGTAGTTCTAAGTCCTCTCTTTCCCTCCTGCTGAGATCAAATTTCATTTCCATCCCTCAAAACTTGTTAACTTGTCACACTGCTTTTATTAACTGCTGATACAAAAGAATGTTTTATATGTATGTAAATGTGTATAAAATACATTATATATACACATATATAGATATATATGCAAAATGATAAACACCACTGTGTTGAACCTGGAAAAAAAATTGTTGACTCTCCCTACCTAATCTCATTCTCTTTCCGCTCAGAAACAGCCACTCTCCTAATATTTGTATTTATCAATTGGAGAAATCTAATAGGTTTTTTAATTGATTATAATTTATAGTTGTTTCTTTTCTAAATAGCTTAGTCCTTTGATTTACTTTTTTCTCACAATATCAGTTTGTTTAAATGTTACTGGATATATTTTTATTGTACATTTCATAGGGGCTGATTGCAATATCTGAAGTCTTTGCAAGTTCTGCTCTTTATTGTATATGGGATAATTTCATTTGTTGTTTTCTGATAATTGCCCTAAAGCTAGCTGAAATTTACCAGTAAAAATGCTTTGAGGCCTGCCTTACATCTAGTTTCTTGTACAGAGGATTTGCGTTACCCTCTGTCACCTGTCTGTGAGGAAGGAATCATTTTAACTGCACACTTGGCTTGAGACCTTTCACAACATGAACTGGTATGATTTCGACAGCACACCTGTGTAAGGTCAGTTCTGGGTTCAATTATCTGGGGAGACTTTTTTTTTTCTGTATTTGTAATCCATGAACTGTGGAGGTGGTGGGGATGGGTTTATATATAATTTATCTTTGTTTGCTATCCTCAGGTTCATATGTTTGGTAGTTCCAAAACTAGGCAGGTCTCCACCCTTAGGTGGTTTTCCGACTTCCCTGAACTTTTGCCTTTGTTTTCTTTGACTTAAAAAAAAAAAAAATCATAAAATGCTTAAGTTTAATCTGCATGTCAAATGCTTTGAAATCAGTGACCTGCTTATCTCTTTAGCTTCCCTCTTTTATATACTTTCTACACTCTTAGACTCCTTATTTAAACATACACACACAGATTACATATAATATATATATATACTCTAAATGTTTTATCTAAGAAAATAAGTTATTTTTAACATGAACATCAATCAACTTAAAAATAATAATTTCATATCCTTAATATATTTTAAATATCTTGTTTTCTTTTTAATATTGGCCCTGATTACACTTCATCTGGAGTATATCTTTTTTTAAAGATTTTATTTAGTTAAACGAGAGAGAGATTGTGTGTGTGTGTGCACGTGAGAGAGAGAGAGATAGGGATCACAAGCAGGATGGAAGGGTAGAGGGAAAAGGAGACCCACAGCTGAGCAGGGAGCTGAATGCAGGACTGGATCCCAGGATGTTGGGATCATGACTGGAGCTGAAGACTTAACTGACTGAGACACCCAGGCGTCCATTCATCTGGACTTATTGAAATTTAATTCATCATGTTGATGTCAGAGTGATCTCTCTGTATTCTGGTTGTTCTTACAGTCTTTGCCTCTCTTAGTCACAATTATGTTCTGTAATCTCGCACGGCATCTGTTACATAAGCACCCAAGGAAAATGTTGAGTGAATGTAGTGAAGGTATGACTGACTCACAATTTTAATTCACTCTGTGGTTTCCTTTTCCTTTGTGAATAAATCTCAAACCCCTTATGCTCCTATACAAAGCCTTCCTAATTTGCCTGCTTAGCCCCAGCAAACAACAGTGCTGTCTTCACTCATTACTATTCCTTTAGTTTCCTCATCTATAAATGAGACCTGTAATAAGACAAAAGCTTGTAACAGAGTTTGGGGTGGGAAGGAATATACAAACTTTTGCACAACTGTGATTGTCTCCTTCTGACATTTTAAAACTCTTCTTGCTACAGTGGTATTTTAATATTAAATTGATCATTTCACATCTCTAAACATAAAATAAGTAACGACTTCCCATTACATTAGAATAAAGCTGAAAATTTTTAAAATGGCTTTTAAGAACTTAAGTTCTCTAGCAGCAAACCCCTCCTCCCCAAGCCTTCAAAACTCTCTTCATGCAGTTTTCTCTTTGAGGTCAGCATTTCCATCACACTGAACTTCTTTCATTTTTTGCTTTTTCATGCTTCCTATTACTTTAGGGCTTCTACAGATTTTGTCTGAAAGGTTTTCTAATGCCTCTTCCCCTTACTAACTTATTAGCCTCCTGTCTCAGTCTGCCATAACTAAATACCGCAGACTGGATGACTTAAACAACAAACATTTATTTCTCACTGTTCTGGAGACTAGGAAGTGCAAGTTCAAGGTACCAGCAGATTCGATGTCAGATGAGAGCTGTCCTGCAGGTTTGAAGATAAAGATCTTCTCATTATGTCCTCATAGGGTAGAGATTAAGAGATTATTTCTCTCTTGTCTCCACAAAGGCATTAATCCCATTCACGAGGATTTCCATGATTATCACCTAATTATCTCCCAAAGGTTTTACCTCCGAGTACTTCCACTTGGTAGTTCAAGCCTGGCTTTTGGGAGGACACAGACATAAATCCCCCTCTGCCCGGATTTTCATGAAGTCGCTACTTGTTTACAGGTGTTGACATTGCGCTGGACGGGTCTAACAGACGTTGACGCTTCCTGCAATGCTGAGTTGAGAGCAGTTATCTGTTTATAAAATTACATGGTGGGGTTATTTGATTGACGTAATTCTTCCTCATAGATTATAAATTTCACTAGGAAAGTTTGTATCTGTTTGTTCACCAGTGCCTAACAGAGTCCCTGGTATATAATATCAGTTAATTAATACCAGCTAAAGAATGTCCGTATTTGCTTTGCTCTATAGAGTGGGTCCAGAAGATTAACCAGATTCATAAAGGAATATATTATCCAAAAAAAATCAAGGACTGTGGGACTTGGTGCTCTAAGTTTTCCTCAGAATCTAAAATCTTACAATTTCTTATAGTGCATGCATAATCAGGATATTTGCTATCAAATAATGCTTGTGATATTGTTGTTTATTTATTTGGAGGAGAGGAGGAACCATATAAAGAGGACTGAGTCTCTGCAGTCATCTTTAAATAAAACCTTTAAATATGGCAGGTATTGTAATGTATTATTGTCATATAGGGATAAAAACTTACAACTTTGTTGTATAATTTTCCTTTTGGTTTGTTTAAAAGTTGATGTTTTCTACTCTAAATGGAAAAATTCAGTACAAGCATACTGTTATATAGTCATATTGGAATATAAACTGGAAGACTACTAGACACTTCCCTAAAGAAAAAAGAAATGTTAAGAATATAACTATTTTAAATATCTGCCCACCACATTCATATTAGTAATAAAAGCACAATTTTAGGGGGTGCCTGGTGGCTTAGTGAAGTATCCAACTCTTGATTTCAGCTTAGATATTGATCTCCCCTCCCCTATGGCTCTGCACTGGTATGGAGCCAGTTTAAGATTCTCTCTCTCCTTCTCTCTCTCTCCTTCTCTCCCTTTCCCTCCCCATCCCCAAAACCAAACCAAACCAAAATGAAACAATTTTTGTGTGATGTTTTTAAATATTAAACGTAGGCTAATGGTAACCATTGCTGTCATCAGTAATTAGGTCAAAATACTAGTTTGTTAGTAAAAAAGGTGACTTGGTGACTGGAAGAAAGCATTATATGTCCATGAAAGATACACTTTGACAAACTAGTGTGAAAAATCTCTATTATTTTTATTTTTTTCTTGTTTTATATTTTTAGCTAAAACATGTGGACATTCTGATAGATAAAAGACCAAAGTCACTTATGATAATTTTGATAGAAATGTAACTCTCAAGACTAGGTAAAATCAGAGAAAAATATGACAGTGACAAGACATGTTTCAAAAGTAGTGAATTTAAAGTCTAGTGCGTTCCTTCCAATATGCAGGGTTTGCAGGGGCCAGTGTTAGCACTGATTTTTGTTATGACCAGTCGGTCAGAAACTAGGAAAAGGTAACACTTTCCAGCCACAGACACTAAAAAGGGTCAACATGGCAGTTGCTAATACTTTTGGTGGGTTGACACCACTGACAACATTTATAATTATCTGGGGAAAAAAGTATGTAATACTATCTGCCTCTTATAAAGGTGAAAACAACTCAAATATCCTCTAAAACATTTGAATGAATGTTGATTGCTCTCATACTAATTATGGATGTATCGACTGTATCTATAATCTTATGACTGGTGGCTAATTAGTTTATAGCATTTAAATTTAGATTTTAATACTTTTAATAAAGTTATTTACTTTAATGGAAAGCAGCCAAACTAAATATAAAATTATTTCTTCTTTGGCTTAATTAAACATGTATAGCTGTTCAAATCATGAAATTTTTACTAAGTGCCTATTTCTTATAGGCATCATACCCTAGCTGAAGATTTAAAAAGAAAATGAGAAAATAAATAGAGTTCTGAGCATTGGCATTATGAGCCCAATGTGATAAATGACAACAAATCTCTATTTATTCTCAATCCTCATTCAAAGCATTTCAGTTAAAATGTGAAGGAAGAAATATTCAAAGTTGCCTGCTAATCAAGTGGGATATGCTTCCTGGTTTTTAAATAAAACAATGTTTTGTCTTTAAAAAGGCAAGACAATAGCTTTGAATAAAGAGGCATTTATTAATTCACAACGTACTGTATGAAATTTGTATTTTTTTCTCTCGATAAGGCAATACTATAAGTTGGAGTTTTAGTGACGATTATACTATTTTGTGACTGTAATCTAAGTGCATTTGCAATGTAGCAATATGGTAATTTTATTCCCCATCTACAGTTTCCACTTAAAAACACAAACATAAAAAATAGAATTAAATTTATGAGTACAGGAATAAGAATACTAACTTTTGCTTTCAGAGGGTTTTAGTTTATGAAGTCCTCTCTCAAGGTTATTTTTATTTTATTTATTTATTTTTTTGATGAAATTAAAAAAATCTTTTTGCATAATATGAAACAGACTGGACTAAAATCCCTTGTTTGTCTCACGCTGATACATATTTGAATCCCTTTTCTCCTGTGTATTTCCAGTTCTACCTTCTATTACACTTTTAACTATTCTGAAAAGTCTTTTTTTGTTGTTTCTAATATCTAAGCATTTTACATAGAGGTACTAGTTAGCACACTTTATTTTCCTTCAATTAGATAGCAATAGCTTATATATTTACATGCACGATCATTTCCCTTCCTTCCTGTTTGGGTCTGTTGGTCCTATATGAGCATCCAAAGGAGAGCTAAGAACAGATAAGAGTGAAGGAAAAATAGACTGTTTTCTTCCTATAAATACAATATTTAAATATAGTTTCAATTTTCAAGTTGTTTTCTTAAGTGGATATATAACACTTTTCCCTATTTAGGTACTACTTTCATGCAATGAAGAAACATAACATTATTTTGATAGGTTTGGGTTTTTCTTTAAAAAAAAGAAAAAATTCTGATTTTTGTTTGTTTGCCCTGCATTTCCTGCCTGGATGGTCATGTCAATGTGAATTACTTTTAGTTATATTTTTTACTATACAAAGGTAATAATATCTCTAATATAAACCATATATATAATTATCAATTTTATTTTATTTAAAGATTTTATTTATTTATTTGACAGAGAGAGATCACAAGTAGACAGAGAGGCAGGAAGAGAGAGAGGGGGAAGCAGGCTTCCTGCTGAGCAGAGAGCCCGATGCGGGGCTCCATCCCAGGACTCTGGGATCATGACCTGAGCCGAAGGCAGAGGCTTAACCCACTGAGCCAGCCACCCAGGCACCCAGTAATTATCAGTTTTAAAAACATGTCAGTTAAGTAGGTCTTCCTTCATTTTGGATATTCCAAATTCCTTTCTATTACTTTTTTTACTTGAAGAACTTCTTTTGGCATTAAAAAAAAAAAAAAAAGTCACATGCCCCTAATGTTCCTTCATTCATTTCTGAAAATATTTTTGTTGAATAAAGAATTCTAAGAGGGCAGTTATTTTCTTTTCATTTTCTACTTTCATTTGGCCTCTTGTCATTTCTGATGAGAAATTCACATTAATTTAAATAATTATTCTCTCTATATTATGTGTCTGAAGGCAGTTTTATTTGATTTATATGTTTAAAGTTCATTATACTTCTGAGATAATATTTATATCTCATTAAATTTGGACAGTTGTCACTATATTCTCAAATATTTCCCTGCACCAATCATGTTTTCCTAACCTTCCGGTACGCCAAAGACATGAATGTTGATCTTTTGATATTTCCCTGGGATCACTGAAGTTCTGTTCCTTTAATTTAATTTTATTTTTCCTGTTGTTCAGAAAGAGAAGTTTCTGTTATCAGTCTTCCAAGTTCTCTGATTTTTTTCCTCTATCATCTCTCTATTCTTCTACTGAACCCTTCTTTCATCCCAATTTACTTTTATTTCTTTTATTATGTTTTCAGTTCTAGAATTTCCATTTGGTTGTTCTTTTTGACTTCTATTTCTTTGCTGAGAACATCTATCATTTCATTCTTTTCCAGGTTGTGTCCTTACTTCTTGGACCATGGTAATTATAACTGTTTTATAAACTTTGATAATCCAAACATTTGGGTCATCTTGGTTTTGGTGTCTGTTTTTTTTTGTTTTTTGTTTTTTTACATTTTCCAATAGAGTTATTTAGATTTTTCCTTGTTCAGTGTATGTCAGGTAATCTTGGATTGTATCATGGATATTCTGATTACTATGTGATGAGACTAGGGGGCCTGTAGGATCTTCTAGGAAATGTTTATATGATTTTGTTTTGTTCAGAAGAAGGCAATCCACCTGGCAGGGTTTACACTTGAACTTCCAATCTGGATTCTATGGACACAAGGGCTACTCTGGGCAGTGGTATACACCATAATTCAGTTCTCAAAATCTTTGATATACTTATTCCAGCCATTTTCATGCAGCTTGGAGATGTACTACAATATAATATGATGATTACATGGTTTTCTTTCTCCATCTCTATCCCCTCTGATGTCTTTTCTCCACTTTCAGATTTCCAAGGGTGTCCTTTTCTGCTATTCTGGCCAAACCATCAGGGCTTTAGCCACTCCTATCATGTACTTCCTGCAATTTGTAATGCTTCTTATAAAGGAGCACACAAAAAAGAATATACATGGTTAGTGCAGCCTCTACTCAACACAGAGTAAAGAGAATTTAAAAAAACAAGGGACACCTGGGTGGCTCAGTGGGTTAAGCCTCTGCCTTTGGCTTAAGTCATGATCTCAGGGTCCTGGGATTGAGCCCCACATCGGGCTCTCTGCTCAGCGGGGAGCCTGCTTCCTCCTCTCTCTCTCTGCCTGCCTCTGCCTACTTGTGATCTCTGTCTGTCAAATAAATAAATAAAATTTTTAAACAAACAAACAAACTCCTCTGTGGGGTCTGCCTTTGAGAGATGCTAAGATACAACATCGTCTGATCAGAAAATGGTGTTATTAATCGGATATCTATGAAAAAATCTTATCCCCTATTTTCTCTGACACACAATTCAAAAGGAGGGAATAATAGAACAACTGTGAAAAATAAAACCAAGAAATTTTCTAAAATAAGAGGAAAAATAAGATTATCTTCGTGAAGCTAGGATATATGAGTATTTCTTTAAAAATATACAAAAATTCTAACCATAAAACTGAAGAAGATAGTACTTCATTAGAAATAAGACCTTCTGATTAAAATACATAGACTTAAAGGACAGGCCATTTGGAAAGAACACATCTGTAACGCATATGTATATAATAAAAAACAGGTATCTAAAATGTACAATAAATTCCTGGAAATGAAAATGAAACCAGTAAGACAACCAAATACGAAAAAGTGATGGAAGGACTTTTCAAGCAATCCACAAATGAGAAAATCCAAATGACCAAATGAAAAGGTGCCCAATGCTGTTGTCACCATGGAAATGCAAATTCACACCATAAAAAAATAAAAGCTACTATAATACCAGGACAACTAAAATTCAAACAACTGACAATTCAAGGATTAATGAGAATGTAGAACCACTGGGTCCTTCGTTGCTGTTGGTGAGAGGCTAAATTTATTATAATTACTTGAAAATATTTCAGGCATTTTCTATTAAAGCTAAATGTATTTATCCAATGATCCAGCAGTTCCACTCTTGGGTATATATGTAACAGAAATGAGTGCTATGCCTACCAGAAACATATATAAAAATGTCTGTAGCAGTTCTATTCATAATGGGGGAGGAAACTGGAAACGGCACAAATGGTCATCTGCTGCACAACAATCTAGTAGGTAGTTGTAGCAACAGTGACTCTAATTTGTTCCTGACATTATGAGGTCCCTGAATGCACAGACCCTAGGCTGGCTTTGACTGATATGGTAACGGAAGACAGCAAACATGGCTTACGCAGTGGCTCAAAAGTGCTTCAGCAATGGGGCTTTCCTTCTCTTTTTCTTCTCTGCAATCCTTGTTTATTACATGGTAAAGCTTGAGGTGATTTTTTGGACGGTTAGTATGCATGGTATGTCCCAGTTTCCAATTTTTTATTTATTTGTTTTTATTTATTTATTTTTTAAGATTTTATTTATTTGACAGCAAGAAGGGTGCCTGTGTGGCTCAGGGGTTTAAGCCTCTGCCTTTGGCTCAGGTCATGATCTCAGGGTCCTGGGATCAAGTCCCACATTGGGCTCTCTGCTCAGCAGGGAGCCTGCTTTCCTCTCTGTCTCTGCCTGCCTCTGCCTACTTGTGATCTCTCTCTCTGTCAAATAAATAAATAAATAAATAAATAAAATCTTTAAAAAATAAAAATATATATATTTATTTGACAGCAAGAGAGGGAACACAAACAGTGGGAGTAGGAGGGAGAAGCAGGCTTCTTGCTGAGCAAGGAACCCAATACAGGGCTCGATATCAGGACCCTGGGATCATGACCTGAGCTGAAGGCAGACCTTAGTGCCTGAGCCATCCGGGTGCCCCTTCAATTTTTTAAAACTCTCCATTCAAATGCACCTCTTTTTTGCCCTGATTTGCAATCCTTGAACAGGATTCCAGCAACATTTTTCAGCTGGTGCAACCATAGGTCTTGTCAGTAGAGGCGCTGTGTGTATACTGCAAGAGGAAGATGGGTCTTTTTAATTCTGGTGCTTTTTACTGACTTTGTAATTGTTTGCCATAGCTGGATCACTACCAGGTAACTTCTGTGCCAGTGGTGCAGTAGTGTCGAGATAGATATAATGATAGAAATCTTGTAGTGAGTGCCATTATCATGTTAACAGGCAGCATCCTTGCAAGTCCCAGCCCAGCTCTCCCTCCCACTACCTGCACCTCCATGAGTGGTGTCTTCTGTTGCCAGCCCCCAACTGCCGCCCTTCACATGTTTCCTGCCCTCCGGTGGGCCATCGCCGTCCCAGCTCCAATGGGATCTAATTCTGAGGCAGAGTTACTCTATGATGATAGCATGCCTTTAGGATGAAAGCAACTACAAGAGAGAAAGAAAGAAAACTCGTATGCAGTGCTGGACATATTCTATATCTTAATATGAATGTTCAGTGAATAAATAGGAACATATACAAAGTCCATCAAGCTCTGCACTTAACTTTATGTGCTCTACCGTATGTAAATTATGTTTTTTGAAAGCATGTGTGTGTGGATGGTCGGATAGGCAGACAGGCATCTGCACAAATTGCCAATTATAGTTCGTATCATGATACCGAATGCAAAACTACGTTTCGTTTCTTTTAATCTGTTTCAGCATCTTAGTTTTTCTTTATCTCTCTTGACCTTGATATTTTGAAATACGTAATTTGTAGTGTTTCTCAATTTGAGGTTGTCTGTTGCTTTCCCATAAGCAAATTCAACTTATGCATTTTGGGCAGGAATACCACTTAGCAAAATACATTTTGGTGAGTAAAAGTAAATTTGGGGGACATAGCCCCAGCATAGACTGAAGCAGTGTTAATAAAATAAAACCTACAATTCACTCAAGAAGTCATTTTCCAAATTATAGTTTCCTTATACGTCCTTGAAGTGATAAATTGTTTTAAGATGAACACTTCACCTTTTGTTGTGACTTTTTGGCAAGAACAGTCTCAATATATCAAATATATACTGTCACTGTGTCGCTTTTGGAACAATGGTGCAAACTCTTAAAGGATTATAATAATTCCTTGTACTTAGAATCATGGTGATTTATAAGTTGTCATTATAAAAGGCAAATGTATAAATGAAAGAAATTAATCTTGGAGAAAGCCAAGTATGTAGGGTCAGAAACTTCAAGCTCCAGAGTCAGTCAATGTGAAAAATAAAGTCCCAGGTTACTATGAGGCTAGGCAATGCCCAGTTAAGATTATAGATATACTTTCCCATCATCATTTTGTAGTCACAAATATTTAAAACTTAATTTTTGATATTTTTGACTCACGATATGAACACAGAACCATCTCTAACAAAGCTATTTGATACATCAAGGGTGTTCACTGGGAATCAGAAAGTCTGCCTCTTTACTGCTCTATTTCAAAGTTCAAAAGGAAGCTGCTTAAAATAGTTATTTTCTTCACGATTTCCATTCTGATTTTTAAGAAATGCTTGACTGTGGGTTTCCTCCTTCATCCATATGGGATGGCTGGGGCTGGGACGGCTTTGAAGGTGCCATCGTCTTTCACGCGTCTGGTTCCGAGGTTCTCCGCGGGCTCTCTCTGTCCCTGCGGCACCCCCGCTTCCAGGGACTCACAACGTGGCTTGGATTCCTCAGGGCAGGCAGGTCCCATGGGCGAGACCGGGCTCAGCCGGAAATCCGCGGAGGCCGTCTTCGGGCTTCGGACCGTGGCTTCCTCCCAGGGACGGTCGGAACAGAAACCACCGCGGGCTTCGCGGGGACAGAGACTCCTCGGGGACGGGAGCAGCCGCCGTCCGGCGCGGCGCTCGCACAGGGGCGCACACGTAGCTGGGCCGTCGGGGAAGCCCGGGGCTGCCGCGGAGAGGAGCGGGGCCGGGCAAGCACATCGCGGCCGCGTCGTCCAAGCGCAGGAGGGGGACTGCAAGCAAATGGGCGTGAACATGAAAGCGGAGAGAGAAGGCTCTGGGAGGTTGTTGGCCTCCGTGACTGCGCACTCTGGGTTGACAGGGGGCGTCTCACGATGGACGTAGGGCCTCTTCTGGCCCTTACGGGAGAACTGAACAGAACATCGCCGCGAGCGCAGACTGGAACTGGACTCACCCACTTTAATCAAAAGGTCGTTTTCGGGGTGTCATGGGGGCGACTCCACTTCCAATTCCAAACATTATACAGACTTTTACTTTGGACCGGTATGAACCCGGAGACGTGCGGTGAAGCGACGCCGAGCTAACGCGGGGCGGCGGGGGCGCTGCGGGCGCGCCCGGCTCGGCCCGCTCCGGGCACCGCGGCGCTGCGCGCCTCCCCGTGCGCTCCGTGCAGCCGCGGCGCGCGACACGAGGCCTGCCCCGACCAAGACCGTGGTAGCGGTGGAGTGTGAATGGGATTCCGGCTTAGCGCGGTTTTTCCTACACACGAGGAAACAGAACAGTAGGAGGAAAGTTACATCTTCCTGCCAGGAAAATACCTGTTCCATTGGTTATTATACTGAAGCAGGAGCCCTTTTGGCTATTATCTAAAAACATCAAGCATAAGCACTTGCTTCCGGGGGCGCCTTACGGAACTCGCCCCCAGGAGCGGAGAAGCGCACGCCCAGCTGTGTAGGCCTCTGGGCTTTGGCAGTAGCGCTGCGCGTCCTTCCCACCGCAGCACCGTCACTGACGCGGGGCCCTCAGCCCAGCGCTGCCTCGCTGTCAACCAACCCTGCTTCGTTTAAGGTGCTCCTAAAACACTGTTGGGTTTGCTGCCTTGAGTGTGTGCGTCTTCGGGATCTGCCGGGAGCGTTCGGCCTTTGTGAATGGCCTCCCGAGATGATCCGAGATGTTTCCTCCCTACCGACTCGTGTTAATGAACTTTAGCAACACTGGGGGACACGTTTTGGTAGCAACTTCAATTTTATTTTTCACACGAATTTCAATGCAATTTTACAGAATGGGATTTTCTTTTCCAGGAGAACATGAATCATGTTAGTGCTGAAATACTTACATATGCATATACATAAATATACAAGTTGTGCATATGTGGCAGTGCCATCTGGCTTTCCTCTTTCTTCCTGGGGTAATGACAGTTTAAAAAGACTAGAGAGTTTATATGGGACACAGCAGCTTACAGAAAAATATTCACCTTACTTGATCTTTAAGCTTTTCTGTGAATAAAGGTTTTTATAACCATCCAATTATTAAAAACAAACAAACAAGGTTTTAAGGTTGGAAAACCAAGGTTAGGAGTTAAACTCAAATATTTCAATTCCATGGAGGAGAAGGTCAATGAGAAGAGAGATTTGAATGGGGATTGTGGTGAACAGACCTTAGAACTTTTCTGTTAATTATTATGTATTTGCTTGGAGGTATTTCATAGAAAGCCATAAAAGTTTTTCCAAATGTGAAATATCTCAAATTTAAGGATGTCAGTGTTTTTAATATTATTAGTCTAACAAAAAACATCTCTGTTGATATCTGTCTTCTGGAAAGTGAATTTGTACCTTTGGTACGTCTATTGATCAAAGTCCTCCTGCCAGAAATTCCATGGGCAGAAACTGCATATCAAACCCTCAAGTGTCCCATTCCACATCATTCAAACTAGACTATATGTTACTTTTAGTATTGATTTTATATTAAATTATTACTTTTAGTATTGATTTTATATTAAAATCAGACAAAAATCTTGATAAGACATTCTATAAATGCTCTATTTTATATAACATGGCCAGATCATTGAGTCCTCTGGCTAATATAAATATTATTAAATACGCTAGATGCATAACATTATTTTAATATACAGAAAAATATTCTATCCTCGGTAGCACTATGGATTAAAGTCATAAAATCAAAATCTTCTATTTAGATTACATCTTAGAAATCATTTTAAGTGTGTGTTATTCCTCATCATTGTGATTATCCATTGTTGTACCAAAGCTCCATTTTGGACTCTGTTAGTAGGATTTTCCAGTTAATAATGTCAGTTATGTAATTTTATTTGTGAGGCTATTAAGGACTATAATTACATTTCATCATTAAAGAAAATTATTTAAGTTGATGAAAGTAGTTATAGCATCCTCTGTAATTATATAAGAATTTGCATTGAGTTTCAAGCATAGAGATGTGTCATTTTCATTTCTAATAATCATGTGGAACTGTCTAAACATTTAATGCTTTGTTGTGTTTGCTCAATTTGGTACTTCCATTTGATGCCAACTTATTCAAAGCATTTGGAGAAATAATGTGTTGATTTTCACTCATTTTACTGCTATAACAATAAGAATTATAAATGAGATTAAATAACATCAATTGTTTTAATGAATTAAATATTCATTAAGATACTGAAAAGTAATTATGAGGTAGATTTATTTCTTTAAACACCCTCCGGTCTGTATATTTATTCAATTATTTATAGGTTGTAAATAGTAAACTATTTAGAATTAAGGATATTTTCACTGGTTACTGTACTATTTTTACATTTCAATGGAATTCTCTCACTCATAAAATTCAAATTGCCGATAAGTTAAAAATTCTGGAATATTTGTTCTCTGGAAAGAGGCAATGACCTCTCCAATACCAGATTCCTTAAATTACCAGTAAATTAAATTAAAGAAATTAAAATAAATAAAATAAATTAAAATTAGATTCCTTAAATTACCAATAAAATTAGTAGGGCCTGGTGATAATCAAAAGCAATATATAACTCCAGTTGTGTACCCAAACTCAGATGAGTTATCCCAATGGAGAACACTTTAGAGCCTGCTACAACGACAAGACAGAAGTATTAAAATTAGAGTACAAAAGTTTAGCAGAAGATGTGAGGTTACTCCTTTTTAGATAATGTTTCAACTCAGATTATGATAATGATGAAATCATTAATGAAATGAGGTCAACACATGTTTACCAAATGGTTTTCCAAAGAAAGAAAGATGTGTAACATATTTTGAAAAATTATTCATTGATTAAACACAGCTAAAATAATACTACTACTTAGTTTAAAGATTTAGACTTTGCATATTGAGCATATTCAGTTATTTAGAACAGTGCATTTCATTTGAAATCAGAACAAATGAGATATTAAAGTGTTAATAATAATAAAAATGTTAAGCCTTGTATACTTTAAAAAACAAAGCATAGGATGGCATTATCCTTAAAGGTAAAAAACTCATTCGGAGTCCCACAAGTTTTATAACCTAGATAAAAGGGTCCAAATCTTTGAAAGACATAATACAGGAAAACTCAGACAAGAAATACATAATATGAGTGTGCCTGTATCTATTAAAGATATTAAATCAGTAATTATTAGCCTTCCAAGACAGAAAGAACCAGGCCAACATGGGTTCACTGGTGAATTCTTGCAAACATTTATGGAAGAAATTACATCAATTTTTACAATCTCTTCCAGAAAATGGAAGGAATATTTTTTAATTCTTTCTGTGATACAAGCATTATCCTGATACCAAAACCAAAGACATTATTAAAAAAGCAACCTGCAGACCAATCTCTCATGATCATAGGTACAAATTTCTTAACAAAATATTAGTAAATAAAAAACAACAATGTATAAAAAGTCACAGTGAAGTAATATTTACTCCAGAAATGTAAGGCTGACTTACTATTGGAAAATTAATATAGTGCATCATCTGAACAGGCCAAATCTTTAAAAATCCTATGATCATATCAGCAAATGTAGGAAAAAATATGACAAAGTTCAACACTCGTGACAAAGAATTCTCAACAAACTAGAGAGGAACTTTTTCAACTTGAAAAAGAACATCTACAAAAATACCTAGAGCCAACCTCATATTTAATGACAATTAATTAGAAGCTTTCATGCTAAGATAAAAATCAAGGCTGTCTGCTCTCACCAGTAATACAATTCAACATTTTACTAAAGTTCTAGCTAATGTAATAAGATGAGATGAAATTGTCTTTGCACATGACATGATTGTCTACACAGAAAATTACAAAACTTAATCAAGAAAATACACTTCCTGGAACTAACAGGTGGTGATAAGGTAGAAAGATAAAGGGTTAATATACAAAAGTCAGTTGCTTTCTTAGATTCCATCAACAGACACTTAGAATTTCAAATTAAGAACACTTTAATTAGCACCAAAAAATGTTTAGGTGTAGAGATCTATATGAGGAAAACTATAAAACTCTGATGAAAGAAATCCAAGAAGATCCAAAAAGTGGAGAGATATTCCATGTACATGAACAGAAAGACTCAATATTGTTAAGATGTTGGTTCTTTCCAACTCAATGAAAATGCCATCAAGTTGTATTTTATGGATATAAACAAACTGATTCTAATGCTTATATGGAAAACCAAAAGACCTAGAATAGCCACCAAAGTATTGCAGGAGAGAAAAAAAGATAGAGGACTAACACTACCTCACTTCAAAGTTTATTATAAAGCTTCAGTAAACAAGACAACGTGATGTTGGCAAGAGCACAGATAAATCTGCTGATGGAACAGAATAGAGAAGCCAGAAATACACCCACACAAATATAGTTAACGGGTCTCTGATAAACTGAACAGAAAAAAGGTAGCCTCTTTAACAAAGGGTTCTGGAACAACTAGGAATACACGTGCACAAAAATGAATCTATACACTAACTTTATACCATTCACAAAAATCAAGTCAAAATCACAGACCTAAATGTAGACTACAAAACTCTTAGAAGATAACATAAAACAGGTGACTTTGTGTTTGATGATTTTTTTGATACAACTCCAAAAACATGATTCATAGAAGAAAAATTAAATTGGAATTTACTAAAATTACAAGCTTCTATGTAAAAAACTAATGTCAATAGAATAAAAAGCAAGTGACAGACTGGGAGAAAATGTTTTCAAAACGTGTATCTCATAAAGGACTAGTGTCCAAAATATACAAAGAAACCTAAGTCAGCAGTAAGAGAGAAAACAAGGCAATTAAGAAGTAGACAATAAAGGTGAACAGACACCTAAGCAATGAAGATATATAGATTGCAAATAAGCATATGAGAAGATGCTCAACAAGTTACGTTAGGAAGCAATTATGAATATAAACAACAATGAAATACTATACACCTGTTAGAATGGCTAAAATCCAAAATACCAACATCAAATGCTGGTAAGGATGTAAGGCAGCAGAATCTCTCATTAATTGCTAGCGGGAATGCAAAATGGAGAAATCGCTTATAAAGACAATTTTTCAGTTTCTTACACAACTAAACACACCCTTACCTACCAAGGAGTCCAACAATTTTGCTCTTCGATATTTACTCAAATTAAAAACTTAGGTCCACACGAAAACTTGCATGAAAATGTTTATCAAATCTTTATTCTTAATTGCCAAAAGTTGGAAACAGTCAAGATAGGTGTATGGATTAATGAACTGTGACACACAATCAGATATTATTCAGCAATAAAAAAAAGGGGCTATCAAGTTATGAAAAGACATGGGATACTTAAATACATATTGCCAACATATGGGCTCATACAAGACTCATACCATATGTTCCAACTGTATAGTACTCTGCAAAAGGCAAACCTGTGGAGACAGTAGAACTCTCAGTGGCTATAAGGGACCTGACGGGAAGAAAGGAGAGATGAATAAGTTTAGCCCAGGGTGTATTTTGGGCAGTGAAACTATTCTGTATGATACTATAATGGAAAATACATGTTATTCTGCATTTGCACATAGAATGTACAACACAAAAAGGGAATACTAATGTTAACTGTGGACTTGCTAATAATAAAGTATTATTATTGACTCATCATTTATAACAAATGTGCTACACTAATGCAAGATGTTACAATTAGGAGAATTTGTTTATGTTGAAAGGGGACGGGAAATTCATTTGGGTGATGTTATTTTACCATGAAGTGAAATGTATTATAGCAGTTTTAAAAAATTAAACATGAATCCATATTAAGCAAACATACACATATTTTGCTTTTATTGCAACATGTTCTTGTTAAAAATCTGTTGAAGTACTATTTGGAGTTACTTTTCTATGTTATTAAAACACACATTAACATGTCTATAAATAATTTTATGTGAATCCCAGAAGAGTTGTTCAATTTTTCTATTTAAGCTTGATTCATTACCTTCTTTATAATACTTCTTAATTAAATCATTAGAAATGCTCTTGAGAGTATTTTTTCCCTTCTTTCATGATGACAGTATAATTGATAAACATTTCATAATTAATTTACAACACAAATGAGAATATGTAAAGAACAGTAGCATAATTATATTGTTATTATAGATTATAAACAGATTGCTACCTAGAATATCATCTTACATTTAGCATATAATATTTCTAAAAATATTTAATCCCCTGGTAATATTATGATCATTCTTTTAAAGACTTTGAGGGGAGGGGCATTATTTCATGCTACATTATCAAGGGAGAAATAGAAATATTTTCATATAATTCTTACCACAATATAAGTGTGAGAAAAAGATAAAGTGTTAATTTTAATGTAAGTCTTTAACATCCATATTAAATAACACAATTTTTATTGAAATATAATTATATTAGTTTTAGATGTACAATATCATTTGGCAATTCTATACATTTTTCAGTGTTCACCAAGGTAAATATACTCTTAATTCCCTTCCTCTATCTTGGGTAAATATATTTTTTTTCTTTGTTTACTTTTGCTGCTAGATGGCATGGGTCATATTATTCAAAGTTTTAGGGTTTTTTTCTTACCGTGCCAGATCATATTAATTTAATCATAAAGATTTCTAGATTCTTGGTGTCTAGGAATCTTACAAGTTTTGAGTTTCCAGGGACATTCTTAATATTTTGTGCAGAATTTTGGTCATCATCTTAAGTTTGTAATAGTATGGGGATGGAAGAAAAGTAGGCCTTCCCTATGAGATGATATGCTTTGCAGATAAATTCCAGGGGCTCCTGAAAAAGTAATCTAGATTTATCAGAAGGTTCAGAAGAAGTCAACCAATAATCTAGTCTCTTCAGAATCTTCTGATTATCCATTGTTAACATGACTTGACGACGTTCTAAGCCATAGAAAAAAAGTCAAAATAGAATACAAAACCAACTCCATATACGATTCTCAGCATACCTTGAGAAAACTTGAGTAAAAGCTTTTTGAATCCGAACCTACTTAGTGTATCAATCATAAACTTTGTCCATCTATTTGTAGATATATCTATACATATACACATTGCAAAAACACATTAAATATAAGGAAACATGAATATTCCTCACAAGTAAAACATACTGGTTATATAAAACTCAACAGAATATTGGCATGGAAAGCTTATGCTCCTGTCCCAATGCTATGACTCCTCCAGAGCGAGTCAACTCCTCCATTGCACTGTTCATAGTTTTGCTATATGAAGAAAATGCTAAATTTTATAAAACCTCAAAATAGAAATATTTGTATAGAAAAGATAAAGAATAACTTGCCCTATTCTAGTTTCAATCTTATTTAGAAAACATACTGAAAAAATATATTTTATTAAGCCAATCTGTTTGGTGTTATCCTGCAAACAAATATCTTTTGCTTATATTGGCAATTATATAATGACTTTTGAATCAAATTATTGTTGTTTCTTTATTCACTTTACTAAGTATTCATTAGTCAAAACAGGGTGAAAAGGCAAATCATCACAATTTGAGATGTTGCTCGAATGTTAACAATTTAAGTTAACATGTTCTTTCATTGTATTACAGTTCTGTAAAACAATACCTTTTTTAGTAAGTAGCAACAAAATTATTCCATAATTTTGACCAAGAAAGGCAAAATCAACCACAAATAAATATTCAGCAGCTAAATGCAATGTAGTTTTATTTAAACTAACCATAAATAAAATTTGATATCAATATTTGATTCTATAGGATATTTGATGTGCCTGTATAGTTTACTATTATTAATTATTGTCAAAACATGCCCATCCTACTTTGTGCTAAAGCAGAAGTATTCTGCAAACTACAACTTTTTGCAATGGAGGTGTATCAGTCAGGTTCTAGCCAGGAGATAAATTTTCCTACTCAAATAGGAAAATTTCATTATAAGGAATTTTTAACTAGTAAAAAAGTGGTTAGCTACTAAAAAAAAGCAGGGGATGGGAAGGGAGCTTCTAAGGAATAAAGAAATAGCAAACATAGGGAGTATTGCTTACCTACAGGGATGAGCAAGGGTCAACATGAGAGAAAATAGGAACTTAAAATAGCACACTGCTCCCTGGGCTACAATGCGGATGTTGCTGGAGAGTGTAGCTGCCACCTGAAAAGCCGAGGCAAAGAAACTTGCCCTTTGGGTGGAATGGAGCTAGTTTGCAGCAGTGGCTCCTGTATGGCTAGGAATCTTGCCCAAGAGAGCAGGTGGACCACACTAGTCCATAGAAACTGCATACACTGTGGGCAAGACGTTCCCACAGAAGTGCCACTGTGTCAGATCTGCTCCTTCGGAAATGCTCTGCTGGGCAACGGGAATACCGCCTGGAAAGTGAGCACCACTAGGCCTCCCACACACCCATTCCACGGGTAGCCAACTTGTTAGGAGGCAAGAACACAACCGAAGAGCACATTGCGTGGACTATCAGTGTCTTACTAGCTCCCTCTATTGACAAAATCTAATACTGCACCACATGACAAAGGGGAAAAATTTTTTTTTTTTTTTTTTTTTTTTTTTAATCCAGCTCAGGTGTTACAAAGTAGAACACAGAAGGGTGGATTTGGTACTGAGCTGTAATAAATTGCTGGCTATCCCAGGCTGTCCTTTTGGCAACTCAGCTTTCATATTCATCCTTTAACACACATTAGGACTTGAATGCAGAGTAAAACAATTCTGTTTCCACCTAACAAGATGCAGCTTTCTTAAGTTATAAAAACAAAACAAAAACAAAAACAACTTCCAAAACTTTTCTGAAAATGAGCATATACAGAATTCCAACATTTTATCAATACCTAGATATATTTATCACTTCTCATTTTTCCCCACAGCCACACTAAATACTTTGTTACCTAAATACTAAATTGGGAAACTAACTACCAACAACTTGAATGTAAGATATTATTGGGAAGAAGGAGAGGGAAGGAAATATTTAAGAAATGCAAAGAAACATATAAACATAACAAGAAAGAAGATATGCAACTTTTCTATAACCCTAGTTTCTATAATTGGTTCTCCAGACTGTCGTTTTTAGAAGGATGTGTCATCCTTCTTCCCCCACCCAGAAGGAAGATCCTCCAGACAAAACTTGTTTGGGAGGTTTTTTAACCCACCTGTGAGTTGATCCAAACTTTCATTCTTTAATATTCTGAAGTCCTCAGTTGTCCCACAAAAAATATGACCTTGAGCAAAGCTGCAGTGTTTTTTGAACAATTAATTTATAACTAGGTCTGATATTATCACTTCTATTTGAAAGTCATTTATTAAAAATAACTGATGAAACAATTACACATTTCTGTATCCTGAGATTCACGCATTTCCAGTGAAAGCAACCAACACTTAAATATCATCTTCTATGTAACCATTTTCCAAAAATTGAAAACATATATCAAGACAGATAGTAGAAGAGACATGACTTTGCTTTGCTTTTTTCTTCTTGCCATTTAAGAAAAGAACACCTAATCAAAAAATAAAAATTTATAATTTGGCAGTGTTATTTTCAAGTTAGCATTCAGTTGGTATTTCTCCCTCTGCCTACCTCCTCACTACCCACTCTTACACAGACACACACTCACTGTGGAATATAACATATTCCTAATTATTTCAAAGAATTATGCAGAAAAAAAAGAATAATCTCTTATTTTGTTTTCTGGGAATATGATCCCATTTACAAATAGATGTATATACTTGTATTTGCGTTTAGGTTAAATTTTTATATAAATGCATATATTACAGACATTTCATTACATTACAATTTTTAACGACAGGACTGGTTTATGTAACAAGGAATTATAAACGACATTAGTATCCGAGGGATTGATTGATAAATTGTGGTACAAGTGAATTGTGTGTGGCTGAGGGGGTGTGTTGAATCTATGCCCCCCAACGTGGAAAAAACTCAAGGGATACTCTTATATGAAGGAACATTTTGACCAACAATCTGCATCTAGAATTCTATTTGGAAAAACCACATATTTACCATATCAACATATACATATACAAATGTGTAAAGGAATTTGTGTGTGAGAGATCGAATGAGAGAGCGAGCCTGAGATTCACGTAGCAGACCATTAAATGACCAACTGTGATGGGTGGAAGTTTCAAAATCTTCTTTCTTCTTTAGATTATGTTTAAACTTTTTGTAAAGTGTGTTAGTTTTATGATCCTAAAAAAGATGGAAATCTATTAATAAAATATATCAAAATTAATAAAAACAAAAAATAGGCAGGTCCATATAGACATTGCCTCACAGAGGATGAACCAGTGGACATGTAAAGATGCTCAATCATTAATCATTAGGGAAATACAAATCAAACCATGATTAGGTATCACCTCACACTTCCTAGCTTGACTGTAATTAAAGAGTCAATAGCAAGTTTCAGTGAGGTAGAGAAGTTGGAAGTCTCCTACAGTGCTCGTGGGTGCATATAATGATACAACCACTTTGGAAAATAGTCTGGAAGTTACTCAAACGGTGAAACATCAATGTTTTATATGGCTCAGTAATTCTACTGCTAGGTTGATATAAAAGAAATGAAAGCATATGCCCACACAAAATCTTATATATGCATGTTC
This sequence comes from Mellivora capensis, assembly GCA_004024625.1. Taxonomy (NCBI): domain Eukaryota; kingdom Metazoa; phylum Chordata; class Mammalia; order Carnivora; family Mustelidae; genus Mellivora; species Mellivora capensis. The sequence continues at coordinate 26,009 of PISX010005511.1, read as the reverse complement.
GTAGTTGAATTATATATTTATAATAGTCAAAAAGTAGAAACAACTCAAATATCCATGAGCATGAGTGAATAAACAAAATCCGGCATATCCACACAAAGCAATATTGTTCAACTATATAAAGGTATTAAGTGCCATTACCTGTTACAACATGGATGAAGCTTAAAATATCATGCTAAGTAAAAGAAGCCCGTCACAGGAGACTACATAATATATAATCATATTTAAATGAAATATCAGAACAGGCATATCTATAGACACAAAGAGGTAATGGTTTATAGGACTGGCAGGGATAGGAAGACAAGGAAGTGCCACAGCAGACAGCTTCTTTTGGAAGTGGTAGCAATGTACTATAATTGACTGTGTGGTCGCGAACATGTGTGTGAACATACACAAAACCATTGATTGGTACACTTTAAATGGGTAAATTATATGGTATGTGGCTTATATCTCAATAAAGACGTTCCATAGAGAATGATCTGTTGCCTCTTGATCTGTGATGTCTGGGGAGGTGGCTGCAGTGGAGACGGAGAGCTGGGACAAAGAGCGATGGGGCCACGAGCTGTATTCCCTGGGCAAATTCTGGAGTCACAGAGAAGCTGGAAGATACAAGTTAGATACTGGCAGCAACTAAAAAATAACATGGTAACAAGCCTGGAGCTGAAAGAGAAGAGTAGGAATGAATGAGTAGCTTTCTGTAGCATCCAGTATCTAAGGACCAAAGTGTCCAAGGATAGCTCAACCGATGCCTGTTTAAAAAAGATAATTAGGGAATCAGATGCTCCACTGACCAATGACTTGACATCAAATAAACGCACAAAACTTAGAAATGAACTCTGAGAAGAATTGGAAGCAGCAAATTTATCATGTCAAGTTTCTGTCACTCTATTGGAATTAGACCTGCAATGAGAAAGAATTATATTTCTCATCCAAATTTGTGGAGAATGATTTATACCCATTATACTTGAAAACATAACTTTTGGAAAAAAGAAGAAGTTAGAAATTAAGGCAGCTGTGAGAAGTTTTGGTTTCAATTCTAATATCCAATATGGAAATGTTTCGTTCAGGAGACACAGTGATGGTTACACTGAACTGGGCTGAAGACAGACTTATGACCGTTAGTTTTCATTCCATTAGGCAACAGGTCACAGATCACTAAGATGAATGACCCTACTTATCAAGAGAAAATAGGGCTGTGAGAGATAATGGAACTCTCATGAAACCCAGAATATCCTGTAATACTGCTGTATTAGTTGTCTAATACCGTGTAACAAATTACGTCAAAATTTAGTGGCTTAAAAAATTATCTCAGGGATTTCTGAGTCAGGCATCCAAATGTGACTTAGAAGAGTCTTCTGTCTCTGGCTTCTTTATAAGGCTGCAGTCAAGGTCCCAGATGGGGATGCAGTAATCTCAAATTCTATCTGGGAGTAAGTCCACTTCCAAATCTCCTCATGTGGCTGCTTATTGGTAAAATGACAGGTCCTCACAGGATGTTGACTGGAGATATCATTTCCCCATCATGTGGACTTTTCTATAGGGCTACTCCCTACATGGAAGCTGAACTCTCCCAGAACAAGTGGAAGAAAGAGTTAGAGCAAGGTAGAAGTCACAGTCTTTTGGGGAGTCCGGGTGTCTCCGTCTGTTGGGCAGTCCACTCTTGATTTGGGCTCAAGTCATGATCTCAGGGTCCTTGGGATTAAGCCCTACATCAGACTCTGTGCTCAGTAGGGAGTCTGCTGGAGGAGTCTTTCTGTCCCTCCCCCTACTCATGCTTTCTCCCTCTCTCAAATAAATCTTTAAAAAAAAAATGAAGTCACTGTCTTTTGGTATCATAATCTCAGATGTGACATCCCCTATATTTTGCTATATTCTATTGAATATTTTGCTATATTTTGCTATATTCTATTGACAAAGGGATTCACTAAATCCAGCCAACATTCAAAGGTAGAGGATCACAGGATGCCATAGACAATAGAAGGAGTGTTTTGGGGAATCATTTTTGAGACTGTCCACAACTGCTATGTGCAATGACAAAAGTTAATATAATGGGAACCTCAAAGAGACAGAATTACTCAGGAATCTCATGAATGATGTTTTAGTCAATGCACTTGGTAAATAACCATAACCAGCTGAAGTACTGGTTAAGGGTAAAGAAAACTTAGAAAAAATTGGAAAATACAATTATGAATACCAGCCATAGTCTTGTTATTTCTGTGACTTGCCACAGAAATAATTGTAGTATCAATTCACATGGCAATGGATATGGAATAAAACAAAGATCATAATTTTAGTGCTTTTGTATTTCTACTAGAAATTGTAGTCATGGAGAACCTGGCTGTCTGCATAAAATTGCCTAATATGCATGCACTACTTAGGTTTCGAGATGCAGGTGTGAGCCCCCCATGTTTCGGTAGTAAAAACTTATCAGAAATTGCATGTTTTTCTAGAGCCAACAGGTGCAACAATGGCAGCTTCCAACGTTCTGGATCAAAGGTAAAGAAATATGTTCTTTCAGTCAACAGTCCCCGCGGTTTTCTGTTGAGTTGTCAACTTCTTAATTTTGGCAGGAGTAGGAGATGTCCACATGGGCAAATTCTGTAATGTTGTTTTCGCTTTATTTCTTAGAGGTTTGAATTGGAGGCTACTCTTGCATCCCTTCCAACATCATTGTATATGCTTATTTTTCTTCATTAAATCTTTCTTTTAAAATAGCTGGGAATTTCTGTTAGTTATAACCAAATTCCAACTAGTGCCATGAGTCTTAAAGGACTGAGAAGTATGAAGTCAAAAAGAGACTAAAATAGGAAAATAAAATCAGATTATATTGATAGATTATAAATAAGATAAGTATTCTAATTAAATGCCAATCCCCTTTTATTATTTTTTTTAAATTTTCATGCACTGTTACTGTCAGAACACTTATGGTCAATTTTAAAACATACTGTCAATGTGTTAATGCCTTATTTTCATACTGACAAAGCAAAACGTAATCAAAGAAGAGCTCTTGAGTCTGACAAGTCTTTCATGCAGCCCCCCGAATGGTGACACCTTACAAAGCTGTAGATCAATATCAAAGCCAGAGAAACGACACTGATACAATTCCATTTACTGGGCTGACAGAACTTTTCCAGCTTTCATTAGTTTTTACATGTACTCACTTGAGTGTGTACATGTGTGAATAGATCTAATTTGACTCTGTGTGTGTGTGTGTGTGTGTGTATTCATGTGCCCACCACAGTCAAAACACAGAACTGTTAGATCACAAAAATCTTCTGTACTACTTCTTAGTAGCTACACTCATCCGCCCACCACTGTCCTTGTCCTTTGGCAATTGGCAATCTATTTCCTATTTATTCTTTTATTGCTTCAAGAGTATTACATGTATAGGCTTATACAAAATGTAAGTTTTTAAGATGGGATGCTTTTTTCTCTAAGCTTAATGCTCTTGAAATCCATCCAGGTGGTTATGTGTGTCATTAATTCCTTTTTATTGCTGAGTAGCATTTTCTTGTATGGATATACCAGTGTTGGCTTAACCACTCATCCTTTGAAAGATACTTGGGATGTTTCCAGTTTTAAGTTATTAAAAAATAAAGCTGTTAGGAACCTTTGTGTTCAAATTTTTGTGCAAACACAAGTTCCTTTTTTTTCTGAGATAAATGCCCAGTAATGGGATTCTAGGTCTTATGTTAAGTATAACATAAGTTTAAGTATATAAATTGATAAGAGTTTTAGGACTTCATCAAGATAAGAAGCTTCTGCACAGCAAAGGAAACAGTCAACAAAACAAAGAGCAACCCACGGAATGGGAGACGATATTTGCAAATGACACTACAGACAAAGGGCTGATATCCAAGATCTATAAAGAACTATGGACTCTGGGAAACAAACTGAGGGTTTTAGAAGCGGGGGGATGGGTGAGCCTGGTGATAGGTATTAAGCAGGGCGCCGATCATAGGGAGCACTGGATGTTATACGCAAACAATGAATCATGGAACATTACATCAAAAACTAATGATGTACCATATGGTGACTAACATAACACGGTAAAAAAATAATAATAAATTGATAAGAAACTGCAAAACTGTTTTCCATAGTGCCTGTGTTACTTTACATTCGCCCCCAGCAACATACATGAGATACAGTTTTTCTGCATTCTTTCCAGCATTTAGTGTTATCATTACTATTATTATTTTTTAATTTAGCCACTCTAATGTGAATGTGATGATAACTCATTGTGGTTTTAATTTGCATTTCCCTAGTGGCTAATGATGTTTAACATCTTTTGATATATCTCTAAGATTCTGAAAACAGTCTTACTTCATAATTCAATGAATATTGGATATAACTATGTAGTCTTAGTAATTCTGATTACAAGTCAAAATAAATCTCTTGTAATGTTCCCTTGTGATTTATGTGCATTTATGAGGTTTATGAAATACAAATCACATAAAAGAAGAAATAGTTAGAAGAAAACCTTATTAATCTGTTTTCCTCTATTTCATAATATATGATAATTCAGACAAATTCTGCTGTAATTTTTCCCTCCTAAGCGAACTATTATTTTTAGAAGCTAAAGAGTGAGAAAAGAAGTGGCAAAGAATACAGATTTTTCTATATTTTGTTTACATTTTTTTTTCTTTAGAGAGAGAGATCACAAGTAGGCAGAGAGGCAGGCAGAGAGAGAGGAGGAAGCAGGCTCCCTGCTGAGCAGAGAGCCCAATGTGGGGCTCGATCCCAGGACCCTGGGATCATGACCTGAGCCGAAGGCAGAGGCTTTAACCCACTGAGCCACTCAGGCGCCCCTTGTTTACATTTTCAATAAGAACAGAATAATATTTATTGGGATATATAGTCATATATATCATGTATATATATGGAAATATATGTACAGCAAAAAAATGTAAAAGACACACAAGCATTATATATACCAACTTTAGGATAGGAGTCAATCCAGATTAGGGAGGCAGTGGAAAGGCTGGTTGGAGAAAATGTATTTAGCATTCTGTTATTATTTGTTAAACGAGATAAGTGTTACATTATAGCAAAATGGTAACATCTATTAATACTGGCTGGTAAAATAGTGGTTGCTATACATTTTTGTACATTTATACTTGACATTTTTATAAAAAACAAAAAGTTAAAATGCAATGTAATGTACTATTAGATATTATACATCTAAAATGTATAACAGTGGCTTATATTTGTTGAAATTAATATTTTAATATATTTTATACTTCAAAATGTTCACAAATTTGAATAGCCCATCTTAACTTGACTAAATTAAGTGGAATAAGTAATACACTCAAAGAATAGGCTTTTCAAACATATTTAACTATAATCTTTAATTAGGCAATTTGAAGACAGGGGCACCTGGGTGGTTCAGTCAGTTAAGCTCCTGACTCTTGATTTCAGCTCAGGTAATGATCTCAGGGCAGTAAGACCAAATCCTGTGTGGGGTTCCATGCTATGTGTGATGCCTGCTTAAGAGTCTTTCTTTCTCTCTCTCCCCCTCCCCCACTTACCACCCCACTTGTGCTCTCAAAAGGAAGAAAAAAAGAAAAAGAAAAAAGTAATTTGAAGATTTTTAACATCTTCTGCAAAAATTTAACAATAGAAACACATGGATATTTGTTTGATAAAATATTCAAATACACACACAGACATGAAATGATTATGACATACAGTTCTCGGGTTAGAACAAAATTCCTAATAATTGATTAATACCTACCTAGTGCTTATGATGTACTAAAATTACTCCAAGCATCTTATTTTTCTAAACTAATCTGTGGTCCCGTCTAGTCTGGTTTTAGAGTCCATGCCCTCAGCAACTATACTAGATATCAACATACCATTGCACGAGACAAATCAGGATAGAACAAAAACCTTCCCACTAAGATTTTTTAAAAATATATTAACTTTGAAAATGTCTTACTTTGCTGCAAAGTACTCTTTGAAAAGTTAGACTAAAAGGCAAATCGTCAATAGCTCTAACATCACAAATATTTGCATTGTTTTTTTTATCATATTCAAGCAAAGCTTCATAAAAATAACAAATGGGCTGCCTTATAGAATCATGAAGAAATAAAATGGTAAGAGGTACATTATTCAAACTAAGAGCCCCATCTGTGAGGACAAATAAAGGTTACCTGTCTGTCCCCTCGAAATACTTGTTATAAATGAGTAAAACTGAATAGCATAATTGACTCTATTCTTTGAGCTTTCTAATATAGAGTTTGCTTTCTACCAAGGAGGGCAAGTTACTTTTCAGGTTAAGACCTTTAAGAATAACTTGAAAGAGAATATCCATTGAATTGAGCTCATTTTTAAAAGTTCTGCTTTCAATAGACTCTAAATGTTGAATGGTCATGCACTGAAGCTTGACGAAATATTGATGCTCAGTGTAATGAGAAAATAAAGGAAAAGTCCATTTTCTCTCCTGTAAATCTGGATTAAACTGAGCTAATTTTGTTTACCAGCATGTGTTGAATTGCCTTTGTTATTATGACTTATAGGTAGACATTTATGTTTAGGTTATAAAAGCACCATTTTAGTAATTCATGGTCTTTGAATTAAAATAGGGCCTGGTGAGGAATGGTAAGCAGGTATTACCAGAGTACCTAGAGTTTTATTCAAGAACATACAGAAAACTTGATCATACTTTTGGAATATATCTGTCAACAAGAATTAATGTTTCAAAAATTAAACTAAGAATATAGAGTAGCATGAATGTGTTGTTTCCTGAAGTGAGTCCTGGGAACTGTTGATGATGACATTACACAGAGTGGAAGGAGAATTTGGGTAATGGAGAAAGGCTTGAATTAAGGACTGGGGAAAAAAAACAGTTATCATGGCATTCATTGTCCATCATGTACCTGACCTGGAGTGAACTCTACTGTTAGAAACACGACATCCTGGGGCACCTGGGTGTCTCAGTGGGTGAAAGCCTCTGCCTTCAGCTCAGGTCATGATCCCTGCATCCTGGGATCGAGCCCCACATCGGGCTCTGCTCAGCAGCGAGTGTGCTTCCTCCTCTCTCTCTGCCTACTTGTGATCTCTGTCTGTCAAATAAATAAATAAAATCTTTAAAAAAAAAAAAAGAAAGAAACACGACATCCCCAAATATCAAAAGTACTTAATACAGGTATTTTGAGGTTTGGGACACAATCAATATTTGAGTTCCACTCAGAAAAGCATGGAGGATATAAACCATTTCCCTTCTCTGCTCCAAATCTTTCTTGGGTTTTGGAACCCCAGAGCTTGGAGACTATAAAAATGTATTATTTAATCAGAAACTTGTATGGGTTTTAGGATTTTCAAGAGTCAGGACACTGTTGTGGCTCTACCATGTGCTCTTTTGAGATAAGAGTTTCATACAGAGTTCTGTACTTTTTGTGTACTGCACAAAGATATTAAACTTCAGAATTTTTTAGTTTTGTTGGTTATTTGTTAATTTTTAATATAGGAAATTGAACATGTTTCAGTGTTGGTAGGAAGAAATAATTTAAGAATTTGATTTTGAAGATATAGGCCAGAGTAGAATAAATTAGTACTATCTTCTTAACCAAGATAATGTTTGTTTGTTTTCCTAAACAAAACAATGGGAGGCAGAATCTTTGTAAAGGGACTAATTTTATTTTTTATCATGTGAGAAGAACCAAAGGACATGGACAAATTTTGTGGAAATCACTAAGAAGAAATTGAGATTTTCTAGGTGGTTCCTACTCTATGTAAACTTCATTTGGCCTTTGAAAACTCCAGCTTCTTTTCTCTAAACGGGAATACGAATGTCTCCTCATTTGGCTTCAATGGTGGTCAAATGAGATAATGGATGTAGAGGCCTTTTTTGAAAACTGAAAAGACTGATAAAAACGTTAGACATTAAAATACTGACCAAAATCAAAATGCTTTAAAGAAGAAGTTTAATAGCTTTACCTTAATCTTTTTTTTTTTTTTTTTTTTGGTGAAGAAATTGAAGTATCAAAGCTTTTATAAGTTCAATAACTGAATGAGAGTAAGGACAATCCTATGATTTAAGTAGCATTTTTCTGTAATGTGAATATTTTTTAGTTACTCATCAAGTTTAAAGCGTGTTTGATTATGTAGGACTTAGATTTCCACTTGATTGAATGCCTACTAAAGGGAAGATTTTCTTAAATTTAATCCAAATTCATCTGCCAGTTTTTAAAATGTGATTAAAGAACCTCTAAAATGCCCTTATTATGCATGGTTTTCATGTCACAAAAAGGATAACATTTTCAAAGAGCAGGTTTCACTATTTTAATTTACTTTTTCTTCTGAACTGATTCTTACACAGACTTCATAATTTATTGTTCTTTCTCTGTCCTAAAAGCCTTCAACTGACATGAACTTTTCAAGACTGTAAATCAGTACTGGATAAAATTGATCATCAGTGTGATTCTGTTTTAATCACCATCTTTCCTGGATAATTAAATTATTATATTTGAAGAAATTGTATCCTCATTTGATAAGAAAAATACATATTTGCCATTCAGAGGCCAACACAGTAAATAAGTTTTCGTGGTGAAATTTAAAAAAGAAATTGGAGAGACGCCTGGGTGGCTCAGTCGGTTGAGCGGCTGCCTTCGGCTCAGGTCATGATCCCAGCGTCCTGGGATCGAGTCCCACATCGGGCTCCTTGCTCGGCAGGGAGCCTGCTTCTCCCTCTGCCTCTGCCTGCCACTCTGTCTGCCTGTGCTCGCTCTCTCATGCTCTCTCTCTGACAAATAAATAAAATTAAAAAAAAAGAAAAGAAATTGGAGAGGAATGACTATGACTTATTTTAGGCAGTGTGTACATTTGGTTATGCAGAATGAGAATACTAAACGTGCTCAAAAATTATATCACTTAGCTTTCAACTGTTTCTTTAATGTTTACATTAACATACATGAGGAACATACAGGAAAGAACAACTAAATAGCACTTCAAAAAGAGCGGTACAAATTCAAGAATCCCACTGAGTTGTACTATACGGAAACTCACATATATTTACATGCTCTGCAATATAATCTGCCGATGGACGGCCTAAATACCGTGAGATAATACTAAGGTCGACACCACGGCCACAGAGATCATAACCTCCTCAGTCACACTGAAGCGCTCGTGTCACTTTCTTTGACGCGCCTGATCGGTTCCATCTTTTCAAGAAATCTCTTTTGTCGAGTCCACGGCACGCACAGCCGCCGCCCCAGCAGCCGTCGCATTGATTTCCATGTAATTATGACAAACGTTAAGTTTCTCCTACCATTGCATGTAGTAGTAACGCTTTATTCATCTCCAAAAAAGGAGAAATGCTTCCTCTGCTTCAGAGAGATGCGCATGAGTGATGAAAAAGAGATTCTCAACGGTAGGAGAAAAGGAAGAGGCTCTCCCAGCGAGCGCTGCAGCGCCTCCAGCACACACCTGCTCTGCTGAGCGCCCTTAGCTGTGAAAGATCCTTCAAGCGCCTCAGGTCTCTACCACCTAAGTGATTAGAAATGCGGTGCTCATGCCACTGGGAGACTGTTCATGGTTAGCAACTTAAAAGTAAGGATTAGGAAAAAGAAATATCTGATTCCTTTAAACCTTGGGTCAAATGGCAAGCAATCAGCATAACCAGTTATTTAAATACTGTAGAAATACGCTTGCTTCTTCTGTCTTCGCTTCTCCTCTCGATGGCCCAGAATCTCTTTGTAGCTTATAGCCAAGATTGAAAGGGAAATAAACCTCAGACTGTCATTAGGCTTTAGACAAAAACTGAATTAATTACAGAAGCCAGTTCCAAAAGACTCCTGTGCAGTAACAGGATTGAAACTTATTCTTAAAAAAGGATCGCTGGCAAAGTTGCCTTTGGTCTGATGCCTGGGAACTTGGATTTGGGGAGGGTTCCCTCCATTTTAAGGTGTGTCTTACACGACACCTCACTGTTGGTGCAAACACAGCATTACTGCGTATCTGTTTCCCTTCTGGGAAACTGGAATTTTGGTTTGTGCTAGGCGGACGGTGCCAATTCACCAGACCCCAGTCAAAAACCTTGGGCCCTGAGTCCCTAATGGGGTAAATTCTTTCACGTGTTGTCACCATTGCTTGTTGGAAGAAGTGAAGCACCTTCTGTATGTCTCCATGGGGAGGACTCTTGAAAATTTGCGTCCGGTTCTTTCCAAACTTTGCCCCATGCGCCTTTTTCTTCTTTTTCAGTTCTGTGTATCCTTCCTCATTAATAAATCATGTTCATAAATATAACTTTGTACTAAGTCCTATGAGTTCTTCTAGGAAGACATTGAACCTGGGAGTAGTCTAGAGAGCCCCAATACATTTCTTTTTCCTTATCTGAACAAACTAAAAAGAATTTTCATAAAACTGTAATTGTGTTCAATTTTCTAACTAGGCTGAGAATAATACTAATCTTGAGGTTATTTTAACTCTAGATATTTTATTTATTTATGAAATATACTTTTGTATTTTCTGCTTTCAGATTTGGAAGTTGAAAATATTATTTTGGGAGAGTAGTAAACATTATGTCTTATTTGAAAAATTGATTCTTTGAAATATGTTGAAGATTGTTTATTTCAAAAAATTAGATTACAAAAAATTAATTTACGTATGACCACATCTTTGTGCACAAAATCATATTTATTCCATAATAAGTTGATTCTGCAACTGAAGAAAATTCCAGTATTTCTTGATTTCTTGAATATCTTGATTACATTTTTTTCTTCAGAATTATGTCCATGATTAACATATTTACATTAAATTTGCACGGATGATGATTTTAACACTCAATTGCTTACCTTTCCACCCACCTGCTACCCACAGAAAGCCTGTCTTTAAAATATTTTAGTCCTAGTAAAAACAGTGAATTCCATTTTTCACATAAGGAATTACATATCATAAAAGTAGATAAATAAAAAACCATATATGCACAATTTTGTTCAAAACTTTAATGAAAAACAAAATGAAATAAGAAAGTTCTAAACAAATTACTAAATAAACAGTATAAGGAGATAAGCGATTTTTGATAAATGAAAGTGATTGGAATTGTTGACATTGTAAACATAAAATGTTATGAAAATGAATTTTATGATAAAACCAAAGCCACAAACTCAAAATAGAGATTTGGCAAGTAAATTAAATAAATGAAGCAGGCTGGGTGGTGATGTTGCACAAAAAAGGGCAACAACTCTGCTCTAACAATTGTTGTCATGGCAAAAGATGGTCCTTTGTGTTACCAGATCATTTACTTTGTAAAAAGAAAATGTGCATATTTATTTGTGATATCTCTGATATCTCTAATTTTAGCAACTAATACAGCATGTTTGCTTGCCAGATTAGGCTATGTAACTAATAACTTACTTTTGTTGAAAGAAAAGGACATTTTAAACAAGACTTTTGTACAAAATATCATTTATAGAAAAAAGAGATATGTATTCACACACACACACACACTCAAAAGGCTGCACTGAGATTTGAGATTTTTTATTTTGTTGTTTTTTAAAATTTATTTTTAGATAAGAAATATGACATTTAAGAACTCTCACTTATACATTACTATTGACATTCATGGACAAATCAATGAGTATCAGAGTTTTAGAAGCCTTAATAAAAGGGGCTGTGTATATATCACTCCTCACCTCTAAAGTCATGTGTGTATGTATACACACACACACACAATATGTTATACATAACATATATGTTATATAACATATATAATATGTTCAATATTTATATGTTCTTTTGTTTTTTATTTTTGACAAAACCTTTACTTATTTATTTATTTATATATATATATATATATTTTTTTTTTAATTTCTTTTCAGTATAACAGAATTCATAGTTTTTGCACCACACCCAGTGCTCCATGCAATACTTGCCCTCCATAATACCCACCACCTGGCTCCCCCTACCTCCCACCCCCCGCCCCTTCAAAACCCTCAGGTTGTTTTTCAGAGTCCATAGTCTCTCATGGTTCATCTCGCCCTCCAATTTCCCTCCACTCCCTTCTCCTCTCCATCTCCTCATGTCCTCCGTGTTATTTGTTATGCTCCGCAAATAAGTGAAACCATATGATAATTAACTCTCTCTGTTTGACTTATTTCACTCAGCATAATCTCTTCCAGTCCCGTCCATGTTGCTACAAAAGTTGGGTCTTCATCCTTTCTGATGGAGGCATAATACTCCATAGTATCAGCCACAGCAACTTCTTTCAAGATAAGTCTCCAAAGGCAAAGGAAACAAAAGCAAAAATGAACTTTTGGGACTTCATCAAGATCAAAAGCTTCTGCACAGCAAAAGAAATAATCAACAAAACAAAGAGGCAACCCACGGAATGGGAGAAGAAATTTGCAAATGACAGTACAGACAAAAGGTTGATATTCAGGATCTATAAAGAACTTCTCAAACTCAACACACACAAAACAGATAATCATGTCAAAAAATGGGCAGAAGACATGAACAGACACTTCTCCAATGAAGACATACAAATGGCTAACAGACACATGAAAATGAAAAAATGTTCATCATCACTAGCCATCAGGGAGATTCAAATCAAAACCACATTGAGATACCATCTTACACCAGTTAGAATGGCCAAAATTAGCAAGACAGGAAACAACGTGTGTTGGAGAGGATGTGGAGAAAGGGGAACCCTCTTAGGCTGTTGGTGGGAATGCAAGTTGGTGCAGCCACTTTGGAAAACAGTGTGGAGATTCCTTAAAAATTAAAAATAGAGCTTCCCTATGACCCTGCAATTGCACTACTGGGTATTTACCCCAAAGACACAGATGTGGTAAAAAGAAGGGTCATCTGTACCCCAATGTTTATAGCAGGAATGGCCACGGTCGCCAAACTGTGGAAAGAACCAAGATGCCCTTCAACGGACGAATGGATGAGGAAGATGTGGTCCATATACACTATGGAGTATTATGCCTCCATCAGAAAGGATGAATATATAATATGTTTTATATATTTTTATAATATGTATAGATAAGCTTGTATACAAGCTTGCTTATCCATGGCTTATTTAAATTCCACTCAACCTTCTGGACTGCAGAGGTCTTAACTTGCTCATAACGTCTGCCAAGACACTTCCAGTCACTATGATTTAAGTTCTTTCTGAATTACAGTAGACAAAACTACAGAAAATACTTAGGGTTTTCTTTTTACTCTCTTAAATTATTATTTATTTTCTACCTGTCAATTTCTCATCTCCCAAATAAGGTAAAAGCTCTCATTTAATGATTTTTTTTTAATTTGAGTATAGTTGACAAATGATGTTACATTAGTTTCAGGTGAATAACTTAGTGATATTAGAATTTTATACATTATGTTGTGTTCACCACAAGTATAGCTACCATCTTTCCCATTATATCATTATTATAATATCACTGAGTCTATTCTTTATGATGTATCCTTATTCCTGTGAATTATTCATTTCATAACTGTCTCCCTCTTTCTTTGAACCACTTTGCCCAACTCCCACTTATGTCCCCTCTGGCAACCCTCAGTTTATTCTCTGTATTTATAGATCCGATTCTATTTTTGTTTGTTTATTCATTTTTATAGGTTTCTTTTACAAGTGGAATCTTATGGTATTTTTCTTTCTCAATCTGATTCATTTCACATAATATAATATCCTCTAGGTCTATCTATGTTTTCTCAAATGGCATGATATCCTTTCTTACAGCCATATAATATTTCATGCACATACGTGTGTGTGTGTGTGCAAACTGTATCTTCCATATCCATTCATCTATGTTATTGATGGATACTTAAGCATCCCCCATAATTTGACTATTGTAAATAATGCTGCAATAAACATAGGGATGCACATATATTTGAATTAATATTTTTTTATATTTTTTGAGTAGATAATCACTAGTGTGATTACTGGATTATAGGGTAGTTCTATTTTTAAGTTTTTGAGGAATCTCCATACTGTTTTCCACAGTGGCTGCACCAGTTTTCCATTCCCAACAACAGTGGAAGAAAATTTCTATTTCTCCACATCCTCACCAATACCTGTTATTTTTTTATGTTTTTTTTTTATTTTAGCCATTCGAACAAGTTTGAGGTGATTTCTCATTGTAGCTTTGATTTACATTACTCTAATGATGAGTAATGTTGAGAATCTTTTCATGTGTCTGCTGGCCATCTGTATATCTCCCTTAGGGAAATGTCTGTTCACATCTTCTGTGCATTTTAAATCAGATTATTTGTTTTTTGGGTGTTGATTTGTATCAGTTCTCTGTATATTTTGGATCCTAACCCTTTATTGGAAAAGTTATTTGCAAATATTTTCTCCCATTCCATGGATTGTCTTTTAGTTTTGTTGTTTGTTTCCTTTGCTGTGCAGAAGCTTTTTATTTCAATGTAGTACTGATACTTTATTCTCACTTTTATTTCCTTTGCCTTAGGAGACATCTAGAAAAATGTTGCTATGGCCAATGTCAGAGAAATTACTGCTTGTCCTCTCTTCTCGGATTCCTGTGGTTTCAAGTCTCACATTTGGGTCTTTAATTTATTTCTGAGTTTATTTTTGTGTATGGTGTAAACAAGTGATCTAGTTTCATTGTTTTGCATTAGCTGTTCAGTTTTCTTCGCACTGTTTATTGAGAAAAAAATCTCTCTTTTCCCCATTTTATATTCTTGCTACCTTTGTTGAGGATTAATTGACCATATAATCGTGGACTTTTTTCTAAACTTTCTATTCTGTTTTACTGATCTATATGTCTAGTTTTGTGCCAGTACCCTACTGTTTTGATCACCACAGTTTTGCAGTAGATCTTGAAATCTGGGATTGTGGTACCTCCAGTTTTGTTCTTTCTCAGGATTGCTTTGGCTCCTCAGGCTCTCTGTGGTTCCATGCAAATTTTAGGATTATTCTATTTTTGTCAAAAATGTTATTGGTATTTGATAGGGATTGCATCGAATCTGTAAATTGCGTTAGGTAATATGGACATTTTAACGATATTTTTCTTCTAATCCATGTGCATGAGGTATTATCCCATTTGTTTGTATCATCTTCAATTTATTTCATGAGTTTTTTCATAGTTTTCAGGCTACAGGTATTTCACCTCTTTGGTTAAGTTTATAACTAGGCATTTTATTCTTTTTGGTGTGATTATAATTGGTATCTTGTTCTGCTTTAATTTCTCTGTCAGCTATTTCATTACTAGTGCATATAGCAATGCTACCAACTTCTGGGTATTAATTTTGTATCCTACCACTTTACTGAATTCCTCTATTACTTTAGTAGTTTTTTGTTTTGTTTTGTTTTAAAGTCTTTAGATTTTCCGTATATAACATTAGGCTATCTGCAGATAGTGATAGTTTAGCTTCTTCTTTATCGAGAGGGATGCCTCATTTATTTTTCTTGTCTGATTGCTATTGCTAGAACTCCTAGTATTATGTCGAACAAAGGTGGTGACAATGGACATCCCTGTCTTGTACCAGACCGTAAAGGGAAAGTTCTCAGTTTTTCATCATCGAGGAAGATATTAGCTGTGGGTTTTCCACATATGGCCATTAGTATATTGAGGTATATTTCCTTTATTGCCACTTTGTTGAGAATCTTTTTCATCTAAGAAGATGTACCTTCCACTGATTCCTGACCAAAATACACATAAACACAACATTTGCAAATAAGCACATGCCCTACTGAAATTAGGAGAGTGTTATTCTGCGCCATTTCATCCAAAAGAATAAATCCACAATTGAGCTCAAACTGGAAAACACATTAATGTTCAAGAAAAACTATATCTCTTTGGTAATATTGAATATTCTTCTTTGGCTCTGGAGCACCTCTGAAGTTTTACATCTTATCCATCACAAACCTATTTCCTATATACACATCCTATTTACATATATTTAATATATATTTGATTATATGTATTTATGTGTATTTAATTTCAGACTAACATTTTACATGATGAGGTTTTAACTTCCTTATCTTAAGAGTTCTATTTTTTAAGATTGGTACTTGATGTTTGGAAATATATATATTTAGTAATTTTACTTCTCATGATATTCATATGGTTTTGAGTGATTAAAATAATTCTTAGTATTCATCGATAATGTAAATGTATTTATTTTTTAAAATATTAGCATCTATTATGCATGTCAGTAAGTGAATTAGTAGCAATAGTCACAGATTAATATTTCCAAGAAAATAACTAAGAAGCTACAAGTTCAGTTGTATATAATTAATTAATTACAATGTAAAGAGAACAGTTACCATTGTTAAATATTTATGTTTGATGGAGTCTCACATTTTATTATAATTAGTATAGTAGTCACATATATTTCAAAGTCAAATTTAAAAATATGCTTTCACAAAACAATTCTGGAGGTGTTATTTATTTGCATTGGACTTTAATTCAAGGAAATGCTTTAAGATTCTCTTTCTCTCTCCTACTATGGCTAACCTTCCTTTAGTTAAAATCTATTGTTACCTCAAGAAATATGGAAATATGCAAGTATTATCTAATACTTTTCTGAGATGTTTTTATCCTCCTCGAAAAGGGTGGATTTTAATCACCACTTGCAAATCCATTGCATTTTCTTAACTGCTGTTGAGCTCTATGCCACGAGTCGTGCAGAAAGCAGCACAACTGATCACTTTCTTGACTAGAAACTATAGAGATATCAATGTATTTCTGACAATGTAAAAAGCCCTTGGTAACATTTTTTTCCCCCTCAGATGTTCCTTATACTTATGATTTCCAGTTTTAAACCTAAAAAAGACAAGCCATGATCTTTCTTGCCTCCAAGTACTAAGAAAAAATGTGTTAAATGCTAACAACTGTGTATGTCAAAGAGTGACATTAGTTATCCTTTTTGCTTTAAAATGAAAAGCTGAGAGTGTCTAAGGATTTGTTGAGATTTTGAGTCACACAGTGGGCTGAAGTCTTATGGGGGCGGGGCTAACGTCTACATTCAAGTTTGCAACTGCAAACATGTAGAGAAAATGCTAGGTGTTAATGACTATTCTGGCAAGAGGCCAAGGAAACTACCGCAAAAAAGGGAAGTGCTTTTTTTTTTAAAATTATACGTTTACAGTTACCACATGTATATCTTTAATAGCCTGCTTCAATGTCGAGTCTTCTTTTTCTTCTCTGTTTTTTTTTTTTTTTCACTTCGCTATCCGACTCAGTGTCTATGTTTGAATATTCAGCTTGAGCAAGACAGGCATTTGGAAGAGAATAGTCTTTCCTATTTCTTTGCTCACTGTCTTTTCTGTTGTTTCTTAAAATGTATTATTTTTGTATCTTAATTCTCAGAACAACCCTTTTCACTGATATTCCTTTTTTGTTTGTTGACTGTGTTACTATTAAACTTTTCTTACTTTCAAACTAGCAGTATTCTTATACCACTGAAATGAGATCCAACCAGCCTTAAAAATTCAGTGTCCTTTATTTTTTTGAGTTTATTAGTTTTTAATTTTTTTTTTTAAAGATTTTATTTGTGAGAGAGAGAGAGAACGCTAACACAAGCAGGGGGAGATACAGGCAGAGGGAGAAACAGGGAGAGGGAGAAGCAGAATCCCTACTGAGCAAGGATCCCATCCGGGACTCAATCCCAGGCCCTGGGGATCATGAGCTGAGCTGAAGGCAGACGCTTAACGACTGTGCCAGCCCAGGCATCCCGAATTCAGTGTCCTTTAGTGGCTGGCTATATTTCCCTCTACAAGTGAAGTTAAAAAACCGTTTGCTAGGGCACCTGGGTGGCTCAGTGGGTTAACCCGCTGCCTTCGGCTCAGGTCATGATCCCAGGGTCCTGGGATCGAGTCCCACATCAGGCTCTCTGCTCAGCAGGGAGCCTGCTTCCTTCTCACTCTCTCTGCCTGTCTCTCTGCCTACTTGTGATCTCTCTCTGTCAAATAAATAAATAAAATCTTTAAAAAAAAATGGTTTGCTATTTAAATATGTGAGGTGCTTGTGTGGGGTAGACACTAGCTCC
Organism: Mellivora capensis; assembly: GCA_004024625.1. NCBI lineage: Eukaryota > Metazoa > Chordata > Mammalia > Carnivora > Mustelidae > Mellivora > Mellivora capensis. Next base: position 8,054 of record PISX010005511.1, on the reverse strand, counting down.
TTGACAAAATCTTTATTTCAAGAATGTTAACTAGGGAAGCACCCTGGTGGCACAGTTAGTTAGGTGCCTGCCTCCTGCTCAGTTCATGATCTTGGGGTCCTGAGACCAAGCCCCCTATCCTCCTGCATAGGGGCTCAGTCTCCCTGCTCTCAGGGAGTCTGCTTCTCCCTTTGACCCTCCCCCTCTCGTGTGCTCTCCCTCTCTCTCTCTCACAAATAAATAAATAAATAATCTTTTTTTGAAAAGAAGAATGTTAAGTAGAGGCAGCCTTGATATGTTGGGCAATTTCACTCAATACACAATTTCCATAGCAAATGAAGACAGAGCGATGTTTAATATGGCCCACGCTTCATCACGGTGAGAGAGGTACCGAATGAAGCAGGATGAACACATTCCAACGAGGCCTTACTCTCACTGATGCTGAGGAAGCACTGAACAGTCTTGATTCGATATTTATGCACAGACTACATGTAAGTGAAAATATTTTTAAAAATCTACATAATGTTTATTTTCTAGTGAAACAGAACTTTATTTTCAAATCTACCAGTTTCAAGAACAGAATTTTTCAGGACTTTATCTCATTTTCAAAAGAAAAGTTTCCATCACTGTTTTTCTCTAATGATTTTTTAAAATATTTTATTTATTTATTTGACAGACAGAGATCACAAGGAGGCAGAGAGGCAGGCAGAGAGAGAGGGAGAAGCAGGCTCCCTGCGGAGCAGAGAGCCCGATGCGGGGCTCGACCCCAGGAACCTGGGACCATGACCTGAGCTGAAGGCAGAGGCTTAACCCGCTGAGCCACCCAGGTGCCCCATTCTCTAATGATTTTTAACTTAAGAACTTAGTTAATACTTAATAAAAGCAGGTTGCTTAATTTAATATGTGTTCACTGCAAAAAAGAAACATCTCGCCTAGCATAAATCACTTTTACTTTCCCAATGTAAGTCCTCCACAATTATTTGTTTACAGATAAATGAATTTAATGCATAAATGAATACATAATAGTCATAAGGGCTTTCCTTCACCCTTAATATTAAGCTTTGTTCCTGAATGCAGGTCAGTGTTTTCATCCTTGTGCTTTTCACCATGAGCTACAATAATTAACTGAAATCCCTTACATGCAGTAGAATGTAAAAGATAACTAATATTTATTAAGGATTTACTATGTGCCAGATAGAGTTCCAATTACTTATCAAGAATATATTTATTTACATAATATTCTCAAATCTAACGTTGATACTATTATTTTCCAACTATGCAGGGAGGAGAGTTTTAAGAAGAATACAATCATGATGGGCCTATTCAAATTTGCTAAAAAAAAAAAAAAAGAAATTTGATTTGTTTTTTTCAAATTGGTGGTTTCATTATAAATTTAAACTCCTTATTGGTCCTTGAAACAATAGGGTTAGACATTATTTTTATATGAGCTGCTCTCCTATCAGGTAGACATTTCTTGGGAAATGTACTTACCAATTTTAAAGCCCACTTTCTAACATTTTTAAACCGAAATTGAATACCCAGTGAAACAGCACTCTCCAGGATTCAATGGCCAAGTCAGCCAAAGGTCACCTTCGAAACAAGGACATAGAAATACATGGCTTTCTTGCCAATTCTGAAACTAATTTGTATCTCTTGAGAAACATGGCAATTTACTGTAATTATCAAAACAATGGGTCAGTGTGTTGTAAGGAAATTTTAGTCCTTAAAATGATCTCAAGCCAACTGCAAAAAGGTAAACATCAAACTAAATCAGCCTCCCCCCATCCGGTGTTATGTCTGTGCCTCACCTGGGTCTGGGCTCCCCAAGCTGAGTCCGCCCTTCTTTGCATCATTGCAGTTTGTTGGTTTGTCTCTGTTTTCCATCAGACCATTAAAATGAACTTGGCTTTAGTGAGAGTAAGATAGGAACATTACTATACCTGCTTTTCTTTCTTTCCTGTTAAAGATAATGCGCTTAGCCAAACAGGAAATCTAAAGGTAGAAATTTTAGACTCTAAAAATAGACAATGGATAACAGCACATTTAGGGGCTCTGATACTTTTTAAGTAGTACCCTCTGTTGCATTCCAAATTCCCGCCACCTGGTCCCGACATGTTGCTGGTGGACTTCGGTTTCAGATTCGGAGCATAACAGCGTGATACAGTTCTACACAACTTTTTGGAATTCTCTTTCCTTTCGTTCAGCTCTAATGAAATAGAATTAAAACAACCCTCCTCCCCAGCGAAACAAAACAAAACAAAAAACACACAGTGTGGGATTGGATTAAAAGTCTTTAAACTTTAATTTAGCAAAGCAGGCTGTTCCAATACAGAAGAGCATAAAATCCTTATGGCATTCTTTTACTGGCAACAAATCTGTTTTTTCAAATACCAATAGCCTAATCATAAGGACTGGCCTCAATTTCTTTCACCATAGGGTAGCTGCTCTCTCTGTGTAGGATTAAGTAGAAGATAACCAGAAAGTGGAAGAACCACACATGATATTTTTCCCCCTACAGAAAGAAACAAATAAGAATCCATCAAGTGATCCTGTGTGTGTGTGTGGTTTACTATTTATTAAGATGTAACCTTTCTCACTATTTAGAGAAAAGTGAATAAATATTTTACTATCTGAAACTTGTTATATGTTTTTGATTGATAAGTATTTTGGGAGATTATACTAATCTTAAAGGCAATTTTTGAAAGTATACTTAGAAAACAAAGTACTCCTTCTAGTTCCAAAAATTTCAATCAACATAAGAAGCCCAATTTACCCCTTACTGGTACCTTAATATGATTTCCAAAATGCAAATCTAACTCAGATTGAGAAAACCAGCTGTGCAAGTGTGTTGTGTTGACAGACACTGTGATTCTAGCAATGTAATTTAGTGTTTCTCAGCTTTAGTGACCTTTTAAATACTAAAATAAAACCCTTTTTCTCTATGGTCGGAATCCTTTTGGCGGCTTCAGATCTTATACTTTACAATACAAACACTTCAAAACAAAGAAAGCCAGTGGGAATACAATGTGAAAGAAAATTTTAATAATTGTAGGACACATTGCCATAACCTATTGTTATAATAGTTAGCTAAGTCGAAGAAATATTCAAACCATTTATTTTTCCCATATCAGCTATTACTTGATTATTGAATAAGTTTTTTTTTTAATTTAAGTTTTCAAGGCCTAATTGTTAGAGCTTACATAAAGGTGCCTATATAATGTTCTTAAAGAGGTTGTAGAGTATAGAGAGGTTAAGAGCTGGGATCTTAACTCAGATTCCCTGGGTTTCTGACTATATGACTTTCAGGTTTATCATCCTCGGTCAGATAAGGAGTTATGTAATTTATTTTTGTCTCAGTTTCTTCATTTGTAATACATAATAAGATTGTTGAGAGAATGAAATTTTCAAAAACATCTGCACATTTCTTAGAACATTACCAGACACAAAGTAAGTGCCCCAATATATATTATTGAATTATTTTTTTCTCATTATTAATCAAGACATTTGATCCTAAACACATAGTTTAAGAACTCAGTAAACTACCCCTCCTTGCCTAGTTTTACCAATCTCGAGTGTCATGGGTTCCTTAATTTGTTGAATTTTGCTCATTAACTTGGCAATGCAGTTGTTTTGAAAATAAATATTTTTAGGGGTGCCTGGGTAGTTCAGTTGGTTAAAGCAACTGCTTTTGGCTTAGGTCATGATCCTAGAGTCCTGGGATCAAGTCCCACATCAGGGTCCCTGCTAGGCAGGGAGTGCTTCTCCCTCTGACCTCTCCCCTCTCATGCTCTCTCTCTCTCTCTCTCTCAAATAAATAAATAAAATCTTTAAAAAAATAAAAAATGAAAAAATAAAGATTTTTGATATTATGAAGTTATATTGATATTTGCATATTTGTATGCTTGTGGTAAGACCTCAGTATATGGGAGGTAGTATCAAGAAAAAAATATCAAAACATTAATTAAAAAAAAACCAACAGTGATAATATTGTTTCTTGTAACATTAAGTTCTGTCAGTAAATTTATTTCATGCTTCTTCCTGTCATAAGCACCTAAAGCTTTTTCTCTCCTGTGACTCACACTGTTAGTTCAGTGCAAGATAAAAAGTCACAGTTTTGGTTTATCACTTGAAAAAACATTGAGATGAAAAAACAACAGTATCTCATGAGATGACTGCCTTTTACATTATGCCGAGAAGATAAAGGGTTGCATGTTTATAATAAGTTAGCATAGATATTTGGGATCTATTTTAGCACAGAATATGTGTGGTGGAAGAACCAATTAAAAATGCTGCAAAAACTCACGTTTTTCCATAGTTTCCTAAGCTGAAAGACTTCACTATTGATTAAAAGCAAATGTGAACAGAACACTGCTTCTTTTAAAATGCCTTTTGAATTAAACTGCCCTTTTGACAACAGGGAAATAAGAGAAAATAAACAGCAACTTACATATAGGGGAAAAATATTTTGAACAACAGTGAAACTAATCTGATATGATGGGGCCAGAGGAAACTCTAATCTGATACGAAGCACTCCATGTTACAAGTGCTCAAAGAGAAGAACTACCCTAAGTGAGTCATTAAAGGAGAATAGTTTGGCAGCTTCATTTAAAAATATACTTACCATATGGCCTGGCAATTGTACTTCTAGGCATTTTTCCCAGAGAAATAAAAATTTATGTCCACACAAAAACCCATGCACAATTGTTCGGTTGTTCATAGCAACTTACTTATTATAGTCAACCACCAATATTTTTCCCTCAGTAGATGAATGGATAAACTGTGGTACATCTATACCATGATATGCTTATTCAGCAATAAAAAGGAATGGAATGTTGACATACACAACTTGGATGAATCTCAAGGGGATTTGGTTGAGTGAAAAAAGCAATCTCAAAAGATCATAGATTATGTGGTTCTATTTATGTGACATAACAAAATGATCAAATTACATGTAAAGATGGAAAATAGTTGAGTGATTGCATGAGTACAGATATTGGAGAGGAGCAGGGGACGTGTGACTGTACAAGGGTAACAGATCTTCAGGGTGATGAAATGCTTTTGTATTTTAATTATAATGGTGGCAACACAAATCTACACATGCGATAAAATGACATAAATCTATATACACTCAAAAAAACCTTTGAGAGCTGATTAATAAGAATTGTAGTGGATTATTTATTAGGTGGTCTTTTGAATTTAATTCCTTTTTTAAACTGCAAATCAGATATTTGATAAACATGCCATCATGCATATTTTTTTCATTGTATCATGAGAAGCTTGCTCTGATAACAGGTAGAGGCAGAGATGACCCTGGTGAATCGATGGCAGGACTATTTCACAGTTGAGAGATTTTGTTTGCAGAATTAAAAAAAAAAATTAGAGCATTTTAATCAAGAAGCACTGAAGATTTGAGTCTACATGTGCTCTAATTGTACTATACAAATTTAATAATATTAATAAAACTAAATAATGAAATTGATTCTACATACTAAATGTTTCCTACCAGTTTTTAAAACAACAATATGTTATAAATAAACCTTCAAAAGTACTAACCTTTATTCCATCATTGAGTGAAACTGTTTCAGGCACCTGGGTTAGAGAGGTGACCAAAGCATAGATTATATTCCTTTCCAACATCTCACACACACGCAGACTAGAACAAGAAACCTAAAATCAATCGGTGAATAATAGGAGTTGGAAAAATTTTGCTTTTAAAATGTCAAGTAAAAACTCCTTCCTCTTTGGGTTACTCACTTGCCTCAGCTTTTATGAAATTATTCATGCCTGGGTTTCCACTGACCTCTTTTTTCTTAGACTTCCTCTTCAGGCTGGCTGTGATAACTTTTGTTCCACAGCATTCTGTCCTGGTTTCTTTTCCTCTCCCACACATGCCCGTGGGGAAGGTACTGCATTTCCGTGGCTTTGATTAGGAGCCACATTTTGATGACTCCCAAATATATTTTATACCTTACAACCTTTGCTGGAGTTTTAGTTGAATCGATTTGGCTTTTTACGTAGATTATCTTGAAACACTGAAAGTACTGCACTCTTTAACCCAAATCATCATTTCCTCCTGGCCCTTCCCACACACCAAATACGCTCTGTCCATTTCCCTCTTGTCAATAGCATCACAGTTCGCCTGGTTGTCCGTGTCGGCAACTCTGAAATCATCCTGCACCCTTTCTCTCTCATCCCCGAAGCCTCTCCCATCAGATAAAACCTGGGCACTCTCAAGTCCTCCTTCTAGAAGCAATCCCTTTACTTCCACTCTCATTGCTGCTCTGCTAGCTGAGGCTACAATCTGTCTCAGTACGATTTCTGAAAAAAAAAATCTCTAGTTGGTCTCAATACTGTTCTTTAATTTATTATTCAGACCATATCCAGACTATCTTAAAGTGTTTGTAGGAAAGTCACTATCCTGTTATATGTTGTTTCAGTGTCTCCCAACTCATGATAGTAATGGTTTCTGATGCTTGTAAGATCTGTCTCTGCTTTCCTCTTTCCTATTATGTCTTCCATTTCATTTGATGTTCTGTGATCGAACCATACAATTTTTTTTTAATTTCACAAATGAATCATACTCTCTCCAGCTTCTGTGTAAGAAATATTGCCTCTGAAACACTTTCTCTGCCTTCAAAATCCTCACTTGGCAAACTGCTAGCCCTCATTCAGTTCTCCTCATGTAGCTCAAAAACATGGCTTCTTCCAGGAAGCCCGCCCTGTGCCTCTGGTAGACTATGTACTCCCTATATTTGTGTCCAGAATTTCCTTTCTCATGTATTTGTATACTTATATCATGTTGATTGAGGAATATTGGTCCATGGTGAGGATAATTATAATGAAAGATTGTCATCATCATAATTTATATTTTGTATGGGTGAGACATTGGTCAAAGTCATTTGTCATTTCATTTCATATATTGTAACTTGATTAAAGCATATGTGCAGATATTTTAGAGTTTCAAATAGTTATGCTGGGTTTCCTGATTCTGTCTATATTTCCTCTTCCCCCAAGCAATGTCTTTTACCTCATTAGCCACTTGAACTTCTAATCATCAGGTCAAGTCCTGAGCTAAAATCAAGAGTCAGATACTTAACGAACTGAGCCACCCAGACACCCCTATCTTTATATCTTCATTTAAAAAAAAATATCATTATTCTTATACAGCTGCTGTGTTTTCTTTTTTTAATTTATTTGAGAGAGAGAGAGTAAGAGAACTTAAACAGGAAGCAGTAGAGGGAGAAGGAGAAGCAGACTCCCTGTGTGGAGCTGGATTCCAGGACTCTGGGATCATGACCTGAGCTGAAGGCAGACTGGGCCACCCAGGCACCCCTAGACTGACTGCTGCTACTTGATTTTTCAGTGTTCAGCTTTAGCTATGAAATCAACATCAGAATATGTAAATGTATCTCTCTTTATCTCTCACCTCTACAGATATAAGAAACCTTTCCATCTTCTCAAATCCTGATATGATTATATTGTCATTTTGCTCATATCCATGCCCCATAGTACCTAATTATGAACAGGGAATTGTTATTTATGGGTAATGCATATATTATATTTTTTTCACTGCAAATAAAAATGTATTTTCTTCACTTTTCTGTAAAATCATCATGAATAAGATTAAAACCATAACAATTTATTTAAATGTCTCAAGCTCAGGTAAATACAATATTTAATTGATTAAAATTATTTTGTGTTTGGTAAACTCTTTTAATCTGAATACTGTATCTTTAACTTCTGGAAATTTTCTTGAGTTATTTCTTTGATAATTTCTTTCTCTTAGATTTTTTTTCTTTTGCATTTTTTTGTATAGATTATCTAGGTTAGACTTTCATTTTACTCCCCTTAATTTTTTTTTTAATTTTTATTTTTGTATAAACAATTTTTTATCCCCAGGGGTACAAGTCTGTGAATCGCCAGGTTTACACACTTCACAGCACTAACCATAGCACATACCCTCCCCAATGTCCATTACCCCACCCACCTTTCCCGACCCCCTCCCCCCAGCAACCCTCAGTTTGTTTTGTGAGATTAAGAGTCACTTATGGTTTGTCTCCCTCCCAATCCCATCT